>PISX010000775.1:0-60106 GCA_004024625.1 Mellivora capensis | reverse complement strand
TTCCTGCCCGGCTCGCTCCGAGTCCCCATCTCAGAAGCGCGGGGTACGTATTGTTCTCATTTAAAAGGTTCTCAAGACCAGGAGACACCGACGGGCCTTCTCCCCAACCGGCACGGCTCTTGCGGGGGGGGAATGTGTGATTTCTTTTTAATTTGCTCACTCAGTCCTGAATAACTTTTCAGAGGGCTCCAGACACCGCGGCGTGACAGCTAAACCAAGGCGCATCAGATGCGACGGAATTGCTCTACAAGCAACCTTGCCAAAGGCCCTTTTCGATGCACAAAGCTGGCTCTATCTTTGTATATTGAGGGAGCTAAATCAATGTTAAATGCTTGGCTCTTTTCACAGGACAATGACCAGGACCTAAGCTGCGTCCTTCCTTTTTGATTGACACTTGAAACGCAGAGCGGGAATCAGCCAGCGGCGCTGCTACAAGCCGAACCCTCTGCTGGGATAACCACTGGTGACATCTGCAGAAAGGCCGACAAAAGGCAGTTGAAAGCTGTGTTTGTTGCTTCCCCCCCTCAGATCTCCTCGCTTTCATGGAGCTCCTTACTTGCTTTAATATTATGATTCAGCACCTGGCTTTTTTGAACCTTGCTTTAAACTTCAAAAGGCGAGGTGGTATTAACAAACATGAAACGAAAAAGTGGCGGTAGTTTGATTTACTGTTGTCGTCTTATCAAGGGGTTTTTTTGTCACCAGCTGCCACTTTCTGTCATCTTTGGAACCATTATCATTTCTCTAAAATCTAAAAGACTCCACTTAATAACAGCTTTGAATACAGGCAGGATCAGTAACATACATAGCTCTGGAGATGACAGGACCAGCAAATGAAAAGAAAGATGTAAAAAAAAAAAAAAAACAACCAAAAAACAAAACAAAACAAAAAACAAAAAAAACCCTCCCAAAATAACAAAAACACAACAAAACAAAAAACCCACCCAAACCACACAAATAAGAGCTCTAGTACTTTCTGGTGACCTTGATTTCAGAATTAAATCAAATCCGAGTCTATTGTTCCTTTTGAATTCCGGGGGAGAGTTTCCTGGAGAAGTTCCTTTTTATTTGGAGGGCCAGTGGGGAGGGAAAAAGCTCAGGCCGCTTACAAGGTTTCGCTCCTCTGCAGAGAAGGGGAAGCTCTCCTGTCACAGAGGGGTTGAAGTGACCTCTCCCAGCGCAGCCACTCAGCTAATTACCAGCTCACTTTCACTGACTTTCTAATACTTTGAGCACCCACTTGATGCCGACAGCCAGATAAACATCGTAAACTCTTACCAAGGATGAGGTCGTCCCATGTTCTGCTCTTTCCCAAGGACTGGAAGCTCTGAGCTTTCCAACCAAACCCTGGGGACCTCAACGGGCCCCTAAGTGGGTGGGTTAAAGCTGGGTCCACCAGAGCAAACTCAACCGATTAACCCTGCTATCTGCTTGGAACCTTGGAGACGTGAACTTGGCCACAGCCACAAGGGACCTTCAGATCGCGCAGTCCAGGGGTTTTGATGCTCCCGAGGAGCATCTCCCGAGCTCCTTCCCACATCCTCTGAAGCCAATACGCAGAGGCCGGGCTATGGACACCTGTATTTTTAAAAGTTCTCTGGATGATTCTGATTCCCGAAGAGGGTTGAGAATCAGCCCTTCCAGTAATGAGGCTGCTGAGCGTTGAGGACTTCTCCGTCACTCGTCAAAAGTGACACGGCAAGTATGTGGCACAGCTGGACTGAGACCCAGTGGCGGGAGCCCCGGGCCGTGCTCAGCCCTCTGGGGGAGACCCGCAGATGGAAAAGCTGGAGAGTGAAGAGTGGATGGCACTTCTCGGCAGGGAGGGGTGAGCTCTGGCTTCCAAAGATGCAAGTCACGATCCGGCACATTCCTGCTGCTGGCCTCACCGGTCTTCCGGCTGCTCTCCTACCCGAATACCAGAGTCAGCGCCGCACTTCCTACAGAAACTTCCCGATAGCATGTAGTGGTGGGTTTCTCCCATCCTCCCTCTCCCGTATCCCCTCAGGGCCTCGAGATACTGGTGTGGAGGAAATAATTGCTAATCCCTGACATACTTCATGGAAGTCAATGATACGAAAAAGGTGAAGCTGTACATTCAGACGTGGTCGGGGCAGAACATTTCACTTGTGCGTGATGCGCGATGCCATGATGCACGATGCCACCTCCTTGAAACCAGTCGGATACATTTGACCATCTGTTTCTCTTTAGCGATCTAGTAGCCCATGCCTGCTACTTCATTACGTAGCATTGTCAAGGGCAGCATCAAACAGCCTATGCCTTGAACCTATTTTTACAAAAGTAGTTACGTCAACTTGGCTGTGGATGATTACCAAGTAGATTGGGGTTTTGACCCATGATCCTAAGCGATCTGCTTACAACTGGGGAAAGGGAAGGACTCCCGGAAGCCTCATAGGTTTTCGAAATAGAATGGGGGGGGGGGTTGAGTCCAAAAATGAGGGAAAGCATGTTTGGAGCTGTCAGGAGGTCTACTCTGGAAATACCGGGACTATGATGACTTTATAAGACAAGAAAATAAACCCAGAACAAAATCATGAGATCTCTAGCCCTGCAGATCAGAGCTGTTTTGTTGCAATAAAACCAGCGATGAGAATAATTTTATCTCCATGCCAACCCTAAACAAGTGCTAGCAGTAGCCTGAAGGGCTGAATTAAGACAGACTCTGGGCCCAGTAGTAAAGCTACCACGAACGATTAGTGGTATCTGGGAGGCATGGGGATACGCAAATACAGGTGGAATGTCAAGACCTGATGGAGTGATTAAAACAAGTTTCGAAATCATCTGTGATTTTAGAACCTTGTTCTACATTTATGAGCTATGTGCACTTGGACACATTACTCAGATTTAGTTTTCTTATCTGTAAAATGGGTGTAATACCTCATTCTGCCTTTCAACATTAGAATGACACAATAAACATAAAGCCATCATCACGCTGCACGCCGTATAGCAGGTGCTTAATAAAACTGAAGGAGCGACAGTGATGACAACGATGATGACGGTGATGGTGACAGAGGGAACAAGCCTCCTAGCCTGCGGTTGGGTCTCTATGAAGCAGTACAAGAGTTGGGACCTTTCTATAAGGGATGAGACAAAGAACTCTGGGTCAAGAAAGTATTTCTACCCTTTATTCCACTTTGTCCAACAATTAAATGAGAAAGGAAAGAAGGAGGGGAAAAGGGGAAGGAATGGAAAAAGGAAGAAAGGAGACGAGGAGTGAAGGAGGGAGGGAGGAAAGATCCAACAGTGGAATCGAAGACGGACAGAGAGAGCAGGGAGTTGGTGGGGACAAAGAATCAGAAATTCTGAAGCATAAAAAGTCCCCCCCCCACACACACACACATACACTTTTTTACACCATAGCATCCACTTTCAAGTTTTTAATAAAATTGTTCTATTTTGGATAAAAAGATGACCCCACCCCCAATAAACCACATTTCACAGCTGTTCCCCTCCGTTAATACATAGTTTCTTATCTCCATACTCCACGCTGTTAAAGGGATGACATGGAAAGGAAATCATGTTATGGGACAGTGAGCAGAGACCTTCTGAGGGGACTCAGAAGGTACAGACGTCACCTCGTGCTCTGCTCTACTGGCCTGGCGTCCGTGGACAGAGGTAGCTAGCCAGCAGAGACTCTGCTCCTTCTTTTGAAAGGTGAGAATAAGGAACCTCACCTGCTCATTTGGAGGATAATCAAGCAAGCAGATAATATGCATGAAACAGCTTTCCAACGCTATGTGACGTGTATTTGCTGTGTGTGTGAAGAGACGATGATCCTAGTGTAGTCTTTGCGTAGATGGACCCAACTTCTTGGTGTGGTTTGAGGCCAGGACACGCTTCATCGTCTCAAAGTTCCTCCCCACCCAGCCAAACAACACACAGCCTGCTAAAATGTCTCCCAATCCTTCCAATTCTTCTTCCTTAGGGACTGGAATTTTAATTGGAAGCAGTTCATTTGTTCGCATAAACAAATTACCATCCTTAAGCATCTTTTTAAAGAAGTCTATTTTTTTTTTAAGATTTTACTTATTTATTTGACAGACGGAGATCACAAGTAGGCAGAGAGGCAGGCAGAGAGAGAGGGGGAAGCAGGCTCCCCGCTGAGCAGAGAGCCCGATGTGGGGCTCGATCCCAGGACCCTGAGATCATGACCTGAGCTGAAGGCAGAAGCTTAACCCACTGAGCCACCCAGGTGCCCCAAGAAGTCTACCTTTCTATGAGAAGGAACATGCTTACATGGCGAGAATTAGGCTAGACGTTGGATTTCGTAAGGAACCAGAATGAAGAGGCTGGGATACGGGGGTGAATTAATGGGGAGGAAAAGAGGGTGTAACTTAGCATCATAATTAAGAGACAGGCTGACAGAGGCTTACACACTCACCAGCTGTGTAACCTTGGGCAAGTTTACTTAATTTCTTTTTTTTTTTTAAGATTTTCTTTATTTATTTAAGAGAGAGAGTGAGAGAGAGCATGAGAGGGGAGAAGGTCAGAAGGAGAAACACATTCCCCATGGAGCTGGGAGCCCGATGCGGGGCTCAGTCCCGGGACTCCGGGATTATGACCTGAGCCAAAGGCGGTCGCTTAACCAAGTGAGACACCCAGGCACCCAGTTTACTTAATTTTCTGTTGGCTTGTGTTTCCTCATCTGTTTACTCACTAATTAGTATTATTGCATATCTATTCTGTGTCAGGCCTTGTTATAGGTAGTTAGGAGAGATGAATTTTTTACCCTTATGAAGCTTACATTTTATCAGGGAAGACAATATAAACGGAGAAACAGTAGAATAAGCAGTAGGAAGAAGTAGTGAAAGCTAACATAAAAATAACTAAATCAAAGAGAATGTGAAGATAGGCAAGGAATTCTCTTTGAGAAGGTGACATTTTACTTAACTGGTGACATTTTATCTTAATGAAAAGATAGTGTGAGCCAGAGGGAAAGTATAAAGAAGGGATATTCAAGGGAGAAGAACTATCAATGCAAAGTCTTCTTTTAATTTGGGGAATGACAATAAAGCTTCTAAGAAATGGTCACATTTGAGATCAATATTAATAAGGAGTTGACAGTACTTCTTGCTGGACTAGATATGGGCATGAAAAAAGGAAAGGAGTCAAAAATGACTCTGGGGGGTTGATTTGAAAACAAGGTGAATGAGGGAAATGGGATTTGGGGGGCGTTAAGAGTTCTTCTTTAGACATAATACCATATAAAATTTTTGCAATATTTAGAAAATCTAACAAGTGGAGATCATAACAGTACCTACGTATTGGTGTTTGAGATAATCATTCAAAGGGTCTGATAGAGAATCTGGTATGAAGCAGGTACTCAATAAATTGTACTTGTATGGAACAATGAAAAGAAATCTCAAATCAAGTTGTGGAACAGGGAGGTCCTTGTAGAGCCGAGAAACTAGATAATGATGACAGAGTGGAGGCCAGGACGCAGGTAGAAGGGAACTAAGTTTAGGAGGGAGAATCAAGAGGAGACTGGAGACATGGTTTGATTGCTTCATAATTTGGCATTCAATCCGCCTTATGTGTCATGGTGGAAAACAGAGGGACCATTTATAGAGGACTACCAGATCAAATGATCCATTCTGCAAAAACATTGTCTTTATTTTCTTCTCGAATTGAATGACTTAGCACTTTATGAATCACAAAGCCATTGGTTTGGCTCAAGCTATGGAAAGGACGTGTAGTGACCACCCAACTTGCCTTCACTCGATGATGCTGCAGACGCAGGCTAGGGAACATGCTGGCTCTAAATCAGGGCAAAATGCATCTTACCAAAAGACAAACAGTTTCTGTTCTTCTGCAGCACAGTAAATCTATGTCAAAGATTTTATTTACCGACTAGGTACGTCAAACTAACAATGATAGAAGCTATTGTTTGCCATCCACTTAGATGTATATCAAAATCTTCTATATCTACTACAAAAATCTGCTAATCTTGACCCATTTCTTTGTGTGTAGAGGTAGGGAGGCAGGTAACGGGCAGAGGGAATAGGAGAAAGAGAATCTCAAACAGGCTCCGTGCACAGCACAGAGCCCAACACAGAGTTCAGTCTCACGACCCTGAGATCATGACCTAAGCTGAAACCAAGAGTCGGACGCTTAACCAACCAAGCCACCAAGGTGCACTCAAACTTAACATATTTCTTACTGTACACTTTTACTGAGTTTAAAAATCACAAAGCAAACCAACACTAAAGCCACAAAAATTCCATTCCTCCCCAGATTCCCTTCTCACACCCCTGTGCACACTTACCAGAGCCGCACAGCAATTGGACTGGAAATGAGAACTACAGGACACTTAGAGTGAATCATGCCAAATGGCAACAAGTTCTCAAAAGAGGTCCATTCTTGTAACTCATCTGATACCACACAGCTGGCCCAAGCTACATAGTCTCTCTTCTATTCTTGTTCTGACCCCCCTAACCAGTCTGCTAAGGAAATGTCTCAGTTTGGGGATGCGGGTAACTTGGTCTCAGCTGGACCACTGAGATGCATGAATTTGTAAAATAGAGTCATAGGGATAATCTCTAAGATTTCCGTTCCCCATGTATAGACATATAGGCACACACAGAAATTTCCTTTTTAGGGGACAAATGTTAAAACCTTTTCTGTCTCAAATAACTTTTTGGAGGTAGAGAGGAAGAAAGTAGCAGGGACTGACAGCACATCTCTTTAGAAAGCCTGAGACTTAACCATTTTCCTTTGGGACAGTCACTTGGCCTTTACCCAGTGTAAAAGAAGCCATGGGGGGTCAGAGGTAAAGAATGACAGAGAAAAAAGTAGTATTTTCAGTTGATCTAGCTTACGAAAAGGTTTAAGTTTAGTCACTAACAATTGTGTATTTTTTCCTTCTGTTGTACATTATTAATTATGTCTTTTGTCCCTTCTAGACTATAGAAGCCAAAAAGAGCAAGAATTTTTTCTCTGTGGTTCAGCTAGCCACCTCCCGCATCTAGAATAGTGCCTGGCATATTCTACTGAGATGTGAGATATTAGTTGAATTGATGAAAATGTTTGTGGTTGAGGGACAGCCTCTGAAAGAGTTTAGGATTAGAGAATTCTGGAGAAGGAAGCCTGTGCTGTTCCATAAGCTGTCAAGGTAACTCAAATTGAACCAAAGGGCCTATGCCTAGGATTAACGGCCATAACTCAGGGGATTTGCCTTGGCTAGTCCATGTCACGGGGAGCACACGTAGCCTGCTGTGCCTGGTTAGCCCTTCCCAATCATGGCAAATTTGTTCACAAGTCATAGAGGCTCTAGAAAACCAGCCTGACCCAGAGGATGGGATCAAAACACTTCCTTTGAAACAATAAGGTCTTCTGTCAAGTGTATTTGATAGCGCTGGGTGACCAATTTGCTTAAGGTCTTACATCTACCAGAACAAGGACAAGAAAACAGTGACAAGAAAAATGAGAAATTAATTCATGATAATGTCTGCACAGATTTGCCTAATGCCCACCCCAGATCAGCCTCCCACGCCGTTCCCTACCGGAAGTTTTTGAACGAGTTGAGCTAGATGGGCTTTTGTTGTTTGTGACTATCAAATGGACATGTCTTTGTTCCGGGTCAGGAAAAAAAAAAGTGATTTTCTCTTAAATTAACAACTTTCAATTAACTCAATGCCATGAATAATCCAAAGCACAATAACCTACAACCTTCATTCTTCAACCCCTTTTCCTCAGGATACAAAGCAGAGGGGAGGAGGAGGGTTTCTAGGAAGGAGGAACTGGCCCAGCTTTCCCAAATCACCGCAGATAATTTACATAACAGTGAGCGCAAAAATGCATGATGGGAGAGGTGAGGTGAGGTTAGGTGTGGTTCCAAACCACATTCCAAATTGGCTTACCCTTAATTCCTATTCAGCGCAAATGCCCAATTCCGAATATTTCCTTGGGCTTTAATCCACCCCATGGTCACTTGATTGGTAAAGGGATCTTCACCTTGACACATCTGTGATCTATGATATTTACGACTTTCTCTCTGCCATCATTAGTAGGCAAGACCTAGGGAGCTGGAGAAGAGGCCCCACAGATAAGACAACGTCCTTTTCTTAGGGAACACGCCACCGGGAAAGAGCATGCTATTTTGAACTACAGATATTTTCTGTGCGAAGAGAAATGCTAAGTTTAGAAGAGTTGCCAGTGTAACCTCAGCTAAAAAGTAGAGAAAGCATTCTATAACTATTTTGGAAGCAAGCAAGCGAGAGAGAATATGTATATATGTTTTGCCATAACATCCACTATGCAGGGTTCATCCACAAAACACAAATGCCCTGCCATCCAGAGGACAGAGCAGCAGCTGTGAGATTGCCTTCTGAGTCACAGTCACTGAAGTGGAACTATTTGTACAAGTTCAAAGGCGCCAAAGACCTTGGCAATCATCTGCCCTAGTGAATGTCAAGACAGAAGATGACATCACTGCAAACTGGTAAACCCGAGGAAGATTTCCTATTTGGAATAGAAAAGTTCGGGGGATAAACCAAGCTTTCTTCCTTTTTAAAAATAGCGTTTTCATCCAGGAGTGTCTCTGACCCATGGCCCTTGATGATATATCACTCATCTAATTCAGCAAACTGTGAGCTCTCTGGAGAGAGACCGTGGTTTCTGTAATAATCGTAAGGTAGTGAAACATCACATAAAATTGGCAATTGGAACTTCAGGCAAAGAAGAGAGAGAAGCTTCTGCGGGAAAACAAACCAAAAAGCTTAGGAGCCCTCAGATGTGAAAGGCAAGGCCTTGCAGAACCACGGCAGTAAGTCTATAAAATGTAAAGATTTGGATAGGATAATGTCATACCAATGCAACAATCTCAGGAAGACACGGCTCATTGTCCCTCAGGGAAATAACAAGCAACTTTTCCAGGACAGATAATAAGAAAATGGCTAGGGGCATCTGGGTGGCTCAGTCAGTTAGCGTCTGCCTTTGGCTCAGGTCATGATCTCAGGGTCCTGGGATCAGAGCCCCACGTTGGACTGCCTGCTCAGTGGGGAGCCTGCTTCTCCCTCTGCCTCTGCCTCTCTCTCTGCTCATGCACGTGCTCTTTCTGTCTCTCTCTCTCAAATAAAGAAATACAATCTTTTAACAAAGAAAATGGCTAAATTAAAAAACAGAATTTAAAATTCCAAGAAATGATATGGGATGAAAATCTAAAAAAGGTAGAAAAAGAGCTTTAATCACTCTCCTAGAACGCTGTTTAAAGGAAAGTTGTGGTAGTCAGCCTTGCGTTCTTCACCTGGAACGGTAAATCTGGGGTGGAAAAGTGACGTGTTCTTTGCTGCCAAACTCCCTGTGTTCAGACTCCAACAGAACACTCGTTTCAATGATTTACATTAAATCTAGCATATATGTGTATGAGGCCACTATACTAGGTACTATTTCTAAAGTGTCATTAGTCCGTTCCAGTGGAAGGGACCTCTGACCTTCCCCTGCGGGTTTCAGTAGGGGCTGACCCTCTCAGCAATGAAAATATGAGGCTGCAAAGTGGCAAGATGGCAGGCACCCGGCTGGCTCCGCGGGCGCAGCGCGCGATCTGGGTCTTCCCGTCTTGAGTTCGAGCGCCATGATGGGTGTAGAGCTTATTTAAGGAAAAAAAAAAAAAAGGCAGTAAGATGAGAGGTAGAGAGGGAAGGAAGGGATAGTGTTAGGGTTTCCTACTGTCCTAACTTATCTGGAAGTTATGCCTTATGTGTACATAGTATTTCAGTTTTACAAATGGCTTTGTGATTACAACTTTACTCTGGCTTCGTAACATCCCTGTCCGTCTCAAAGGCTGACATATATAATAACCTCATTTCACAGATGAAGAATCAGACCAAGCCTGTTAGTGAAGTTCAAGGTCACCTAACGAACAAGCGGTCAAGTGAGAGCGAGGTCTCCCCTTGCCTGTTGGCGCTACCTGCCTCCCTCTCTATTGGCCACGTTTGACTTTAATTCTTCCCTGTGTACAGGATCCAAGATGGCTCTGCTTTCTAATAACTGTGCACTTAGGAGGCCATGTTCTAGTGAAGTGCAGTGTCATTTTGATGAACCTATGAGGTGCATTGAAGCTGTTGGGAACAGCTGAGAGATCACAGACAGGATCACCTGTTTTGGCCACGAACTCTTCAATTCCCCAACACTGGCCCTGGCCCTCCCACCCTTTCCTCCTGCTCTAACTCCCATGGTGCATCTCAAAGAACATTCACACATACAAAAGAGAATCACAGAGCCGTATGAAGAAGGCTCCGGCAAGTCCAAAGCTCCAGGCTATGTAACTGGTTTGAACACGTACTTCTGATAGTCTCTCCAGTTTAATTGGAAGAGTGGGATTTAGAACCGAGCGAAGCCATGTGAACATAGCACGGGTACTCGAAATGAGTATGGTCCTTCTCCCTATTTCTTCTCTTCCTGTCGGTCACTGTCACCTGGTCCACAGGCAGGCCAGCTCTCATCTCAGCTGGCCGGCTCAACCTGAAGTATGTGTAAGTCTGACAAAAACCCAGGTTAAAGCTTCAAATGCAAGTTTACCTTCCCCCAAACCCTCTCGCCTCCTTTAAAATTGAGATGCTGGCTGAAACCTCACCCTTCCGTCAAGTGAATAGAAATAATGCGGGCTCTGATCTGGATTCCAGGAAAGGGACAGTGTTGTGTGGATTCATAGATTCTGGATTTTTCTCTCCCACAATCACATGAGTGGCGTAAATGTGATTAAAAATGAATGTGAATACTGTTAACACAGCACGCACCAAGGAAAGAGAGATCAATCCAGATTTACTACTGTAAAGCATTCCTTTTGACTTATGAGTCTGTCTGAAAAGCCAAAATGTTTACAGCATCTCAGAGGTTCATTTGAGACTAACTCACTCAGGGAAATCCACACACACACACACACACACACACACACACCCCGCCAGCCTGCCCGCCCTCACCGCCGCCTCCTTCGGAACAGAAGTCACCTGCTCTCCACCACCCCATGCACTGCTCGTATTGGTGCGTCCTGGAAAGACAGCCACCCCTTCTGTCCGACGGGGCAGCAGCCTTATTGTGATACCCTTCATGGACTTGGTTGTCCTTTCACAGATGAGGAAAAAAGCAAGACCTGCCGCACATAAAGAAACCAGGCTCACGGTTTCCCCCAGAGAGCAGCCGGGATTCAACCAGGACTCCTCTTCTCCCTATGATACCTCTGTCCTCCGGGAGAAACCGATTCCCAGTCTCTTTGCACGGAATTACAGGTTCGGTCATGGGACTGGTGGGCCTTTCTGAATGGCTCGCCCAAGGTAGTAATTTTGTAATCTGCCCTAGCTGAAGTAAGTATAGACCTGAGCTCTCTCCAGCCTCCTTCCCTCTTCTCCATCCAGTGCCCCGTCCCCACCTAGGTGAAAACACTTTGCATATAAACAAACTCCTCTCAAAGACACCTCAACCTTGACATTTCTTTCTCCCTTTTCCAAACTTGCTTCCTTGTAAAACACCTCGCGCTCTGCCATGCTCCCACATGAGGCCCAATTATCAGAATAATAATTAACAGGCTCTCATTATTTAGGATCAAACAATGCCCCCCTAATGAAGCCAAGAATAGCCAATGTGATCCCTTAAAACGGGGCGTGAGTTTTCCTTACACCTTGGGGCGTCTAATCCACTGAAACCATTAGGCACCGAGCTGCCCATAACGGCCTGTGTAACATTGAGTCAAGGACAGTTAATGGATGCCGGAGCACAGACCAAAGTGCTCCAAGCATGTCAGTCAAGAGTAACCGGAGGCAAAAACATCAAAATGCAGGTTGGAGTTTTGACATTCCTGCAGGCTCTGAACGCCTCGCCAGTAAATTTTTAAAGTCAATATCCCCCTTATGCTCATGAACACTTTTCTGTCTGATGAGTAGGACTAATGTGGATCTGATTGAACTGTGACCAAAGTGGGACTTTAAAGGCGGCTTTGAATGTGTGAGGGGTGGAAAGGGTTTGTGTGTGTGTGTGTGTGTGTGTGTGTTTTGTGTGTGTGTTTTCTTTTTTTTTTTTCCAGAAATGTCTGTGATAATAATGAAGACAGTGTACACAGATTATCACAGGCTGTGTCTTTCGACTTCAAGGTTATGTGATCAGAAAATTAGAAAAGCGACGAGATGAGAAAAACCGCAGAACATTTTGAAAGAAAGCTTTTTTACAAATTATCTGTGTGCTGGATTTACACAGAATCTGATAGATGAATCTTCTAATGTTTGGAAATGGATGAAATCAACAATGCAAATAGGGAAACTGGCTTTGGAGTCTACCCCTGGCAGAAGTTCAAAACCCCTATTAAGTATTCTAAGTCGCTTAACTCCTGCTCCTTAGCATTTTTTTTAATTGCCATGTATACGTAAAACAAAATATAAGCGTTCCATAAATATAAGGTAAAAATAATAATGGGAGTGTTGTTTCTCACGATGCATGACGTTCCCCCATATCTGCAATGAGACCTTTACCTCTCTGCCCTTTCTCTTCTCAGAAGCTGGGAGCGATCATTAGGGGGACAGGAATCAGGAAGCCTGAGTAGAAGAGGTTTGGGTGGCCGTCTGCATTCAGCAGGGACTGGTTCAAGGTTTGATAGCAATTTTGCAACGCAAGTCAGAGCTTTACTATGACTTTTACTCCTTAAAAGAGAAAGAAAATAGAATTTTACTGTATCAAAACCCAGGCTGGTCTAAACAAAACTTCCATTTTAAAATCACCCCCCCTTTTTTTGCTTGTCTGATGACCATGGTGGATTTCTGAAATGTATAAGCAGATGGTTCTGTTGGCAAAAAGGCAGGATAAAGTCTAATTTCCTCTGATGACAGCCTTTTAGGGTCCTTTTAGCACCTCGAAGGTGGCATGTGATTGTTTTCTCTGGGAGAATGATTCTAGAAGTTTCTAAATTGTCCATGTTCATATATAAAGTCATATAAATGATGGTCGAGTCATAGCAAACTTGCACATATTTAATTGAAGCCTTTGAGTAAGTTGCATCTTGAAATTCTTAGAACTCAACTCACTGTCACCTGATTTTGGCCTCCCAAATATTAAAATATAAATAGGTGATAAATGCACTTCTAGAAAAGACTTGGATCTTCCAGACTCTGTTGACGATGTCAGCAAGGTTTGGGCATAAAGGAGCATCACATTTAAAGTTCAGGAATGCTCTTATAGTAGCCAAGTGGTCCTTAGCACCTATTTTTAATTTTTTAAAAAATGTATTACCTGGATTACTTGGATCATTATCTAAATTCTTGAAATTATTTTGATATCCAAGTCATATATGTATGTATATACATATCAAAACATTTTCAAAAATTTAGATAATGTTCCAAGTAGTCCAAGATATAGATTCATATATACAGACATATATATACCTGGGTACATATACTCAATATCAAAATAATGTTTAACACTTAGAAATTTATGTCTATATTATCTATATAAATAGGAAGGGAGCCCAGGTGGCTGGGGTGAAGTGATGGCTTGGGGGAACGGAGGGAAGTCCCCAGGGTTGGGAGATAGAAGAGACCGAAGATGCGATCTTACCTTTGTATCCCCAGGGCCTGGCACCCAGTAAGTACTCAGTGATTCCTGGTCTGCGAATGAAAGAATGAATGAATGACTGAATGAATGAATGAATGAATGAAATGGCAAAAGCTGGAAGGTCCTCTGACCCCACTCTCATGCAGTGCTCTGGCACACTCCACAATGGCATTTTCTGATTGCCATCAGAACATTATTAGTCCCTGAAGATTTTCCAGGAGAATCAAGTTCCAAGGTGAAATAAATTCTACATTTTGTAAATCTCATTTGGTAGATTTCAAAAATCACAATTAACATGCGAAAGCCTCTGAGAAATTCTCCAGGAAATGGCAGGTTTTAACTTAGCATTTATTCAACCGCACAGCCCCTTGCTTCTTTCCATGCCCATTCTTTCTCTATGCCTTTGGCATTCCTCAGACAGAATATTCTGTAGAGCACACATTCGGAAATGATGACCCACACTGAGTTGGTATCCAGTACGGCTTCTAGAAAGACAGCCCTTCGCTTAACCACCCTGGTCACTACCATTTCTGGACCACTCCAGAATTCAGAATTGCATCTTTATACTGAACAGGATAAAATCCACTGCCTTGCAGTTTCTGTCCACCAATCCCAGTTTTATCCATAACATGGTACAGAATAATCATGGCTCATGGAAGGACTTCAGGAGTTTTAGTTCTATAGAATCAAGTCTGGCTTTGCCCCTTAGTTACTAGCTGGGCAATTACCAAGGTCTGATTTTTAGTTTCCTTACCTAAATGATCTGCCTCTGAAGGCTGTTGTGAGAACATTAGAAGATGTGGCAAAATGCCTGTCACGTGCAGTTACTCAGAAAACGTGAACTCCCTTGACTGCCCTCTTCCATAATTCCTCTCATGGGTGGAGACGGTCACCATGTCTCTCTGGAATCCTGTCTTCCCCAAACTAACCAGCTCCAGCTCTTTCTGACATAGATACTGGCTCTAAATGGCAGACCAGAGATTGGATCATTCCCCCCAACATCCCAAGCGTTACAAGAAACAGATCCAGGGGGTGGGGGAGGTTGCCAACATGCTGGGTTTTTGTTGTTGTTGTTGTTGTTGTTTTTAAGATTTTATTTATTAATTTGACAGAGAGAAAGCAAGTACAAGTAGGGGGAGCAGCAAGCAGATGGAGAGGGAGAAACAGGCTTCTCATTGAGTGGGTAGCCCAATGCCAGGCTCAATCCCAGGGTGCTGGAATCATGACCTGAGCCGGAGGCAGACACTTAATGACTGAGCCACCCGGGTGCCCCTAAATCCTGTTTTTTAAGTAGAAGTGTCATAATAACCAACAAAATGTTGAGATCTTTAGAGGGTGAATATCACATTGTTATGAAGACTTCCTAGATCATCATGATAAAGATTTGCACCTAACAAATGTCAAAGAATGCTCTCTAAACACAAAAATCTATGCCGTAAAAAGGAGATACAGATCTGCCAGTCAGAGAGGTGAGTGCTCACATTTGCCCCAACAGAAGAAGGTGTATCTCTATCGAGAAGGTCAAGTCCACTTTGTATTACCAGTACCACTGGAGGGCTTCCTGGCACAGGGCATCTCCAAAAGTTAGTTTAAAAATCACTTATGGGGGCGCCTGGGTGGCTCAGTCGTTAAGCGTCTGCCTTCTGCTCAGGTCATGATCCCAGGGTCCTGGGATCAAGCCGGCATTGGGCTCCCTGCTCAGCGGGGAGCCTGCTTCCCCCTCTCCCACTGCCCCTGTTTGTGTTGCCTCTCTTGCTTACATTTCTTTAAAACTAAGGCTGTCTCTTGCTGTCTCTCTCTCTGTCAAATAAATAAATAAAAATTTAAAAAATTTTTTAAAATCACTTATGTTTAGCTTCACAACTCAGCAACAGCAGATTGGATTTCTTTGCCCTTCTTTTCTAAGTGCATAGGGTTTGCTTTTTCCAGTAGGAGATGATTTAAAAATATGTAAAGAGTGGCAGCAGTTAAATGGCGTTAAATTCATTTGGTGGTTCCTTGCCCCGTGCCCGGGGTGCTCAGCTCCATTAGGGCCATTCCCAACTATAGTTGGTTCACAACTCATCTCTCTCACTCATTTGCTTATTTGTGTTTCTTAGGATATGTCGGAGGGGTACAACAGGTCCTGTTTTATAGATTAAGAATGATTGTAGGGGGAAGCAGCATCTCTAGTTATTCTGTATTCAAATTCCCAGTTTGAAGCTTGGTGTCCTCTGACAAAATAACTATGATTTGCCAATATCACGAAAGACATTGAACACATGCAGTGTTCTCGTTCATGTCACCTATCTTGTCTGAAAACTGAACTTGGAATAAATAATCTATTGGGCAGTTGTCTTCAGGACACACTTCCTTACACAAGACACCTGAACCATGTGGCCTTTAACTAAAAGCCCTTTCCCCTCTCCAATTTATTCCATTGTCTTCCTACAGGCCCGGCTCAGAGAAGGCCACCCCATACAAGGACGGGCTCCAAAAATCCCAGGCACATGGCATTAACCAGTATGCCCATGTCATTTGCTTCTCCTTAACAAAGCAAGGGATTTCTGGTGCGTTTCATCCTTGCTTTTTTCTTTCTTCTTATGTCTTTACATATCTTTCATTTGTAATGTGTATGCATTATATACATAATAGGAAATATATATATATAATCAAGACTTCATTTAAAACATTACAGGGAAGAGGAGACAGAATTGTAATCATGTCTTGGGAAAAAGGTAAAAAGGAAAATAAACTGAAATTTTAAAAACTTGCTTCTTATGCTGAGTATGTATACATTTCTTTAAAACTAAGGCTGCCTTCTTTGTCCCTCGGATATGATCTGACCTCTTGGAAGCACGTCATAAGCACATCATTGTCATCAGTCCATGCAGACGGGGAGACATTAAGATGTCACAAAAGATGATGAAATGACAGCCGTTTCAAGAGAGGGACCAGGTGGGGATGAAGAGAGATCCAGCTCAGCAGAAGTGCCTGCGCTCCCCTTTAGCTCCTCGGATTGAGGGAGTGGAGAAGGAGGTTACCAGAACACCAGACCCAGGAGGGAAAAGAGCCTCGGGCAGCAATAGCCAGGCTGAGATTCAAAACTGCAAGTTTCATGAAACCACCATGTCCCGTCATTGGTCTGGAAGGACCTTAGCCCCATTCTGATCAAAATGCGATGGTAAACAAGGAAAACTTTAATGAAAGTTGACCTCCCACCATCACTGGGGCTAAATCTTTGAAGGAGATTTACTGCTCCCAGACTAAAAGCAAAAAGAACGAAGACTGTGAAATGCTTTAGTGTCTGTTCAGAAAAACTGGTGACACTTATGGTCAGGCTAGTGTTCTTTCCAGGCTGGTGGTTCCTGCCTTCCTCAGCCACACTAGCCCACCAGGAGAACTGTTCTTTGCTCACAGGATCCAGATGACCCACACATGGACAGCACAGGGGGACTGTGATCCCCTTTCCCATCGACAGGTTTGTCCATCATCCGTGAAAGTGAGCCCTCCCTCCACCAATAACTCAACCTGAATCTTGGCTCCTATTTTTTTCCCAGTTCCATACTGAATCACAGAATACTCAAGGGGCCATTAGGTGAGGAAAAAACTTGCAGGTAAGCCACTCCCACTTCCTAATCGATATGCTCTTCCTGACTCTTCTGGAACATGACCAATGATGTGGAATTCCTTACTGTAGGACCCTTCCTTCTGTACTTTGGTAGTCCTGTCTGTTAGAAAAGGTATCCTGGGGCACCTGGGTGGCTCAGTAGGTTAAAGCCTCTGCCTTCGGCTCAGGTCATGATCCCAAGGTCCTGGGATCGAGCCCCGTATCGGGCTCTCTGCTCAGCAGGGAGCCTGCTTCCCCCTCTCTCTCTGCCTGCCTCTCTGCCTACTTGTGATCTCTCTCTGTGTCAAATAAACAAATAAAATCTTTTTTAAAAAAAGAAAGAAAGAAGAAAGAGAAAAAGAAAAGGTATCCTGAGTGGTGCCTGGGTGGCTCAGACAGTTAAGCATCCCACTTTTGATTTCAGTTTAGGTCATGATCTCAGGGTTATGAGATCAATTTCCCTGTCAGGCTCTGCACCAGATGGGGACCCTGCTTAAGATTCCTTCCCTCTCCCTCTTCCTCTGCTCCTCTCCCCTTCTCATGTGCTCGTGTGCTCTCTCTTTCTCTCTGAAAGGAAGGAAGGAAGGAAAGAAAGAAGGGAAGGTATTCTTTTTTTTTTTTTTTAAGATTTTTTATTTATTTGACAGACAAAGATCACAAGTAGGCAGAGAGGAGGAAGCAGGCTCCCCGCTGAGCAGAGAGCCTGATGCGGGGCTCGATCCCAGGACCCTGGGATCATAACCTGAGCCGAAGGCAGAGGCTTTAACCCACTGAGCCACCCAGGCACCCCAAGGGAAGGTATTCTTAATCGAGCGGATTAAGAACTTAGTCGATTAAGGTATTCTTAATCAAGCAGATCAGAACTTCCTCCTGGTTCTTTTCTCTGGAACCACAATAGAATGATTTTTATCCTGTTCTTCTCAAACTGCTCTCATGCCACCCTTTATTTCTTTGCAACAAATGAGCACATTTGAAAGAGCCCTTAGGTCATCTATGGATTCCAGCTTCTGGGAGTTTCTTCTCTTTCCCTCAGCTCCTAAGAGCACACCATAAAATCTGACCGGGAAACTTCCCTTAGTTTTCTTTTTTTTAAATAAAAATTTTCAATTATGATCACATCCATCAAGGACAGTTGTAGTAATCAGACCTGTTAGGGGGTGACCAACCCATTACCGACGTGCTAATGGGGAGCTCAGGCTGGGGTGGTCTGGAAGCCCGGCAGATCCAGCCAGCATTAGCCGCTGCTTAGAAAAAGGCCACAAAACACCATCCCTAATGATTTAACAGCTTGTTCCCGAAAACACATTAACCAAGGGAGCTTTTAAATATTAAGAAATAATTACACCAACTCAGTGTTGTCCTTCCTCAAAATTATATCACATCAGGGCTCCACTAGATAAATAAATGTAGTGAAGGAACTCAGGTCTTCTAAAAATGAAAAACTGTACCCAATGAAATGTTATTTCCAGTTGATGGCAGGAGGGTGGACAGAGGGGAAGGAAGAATTAATGAAAATATCCTGACTACTTTCCCAAATGAACACTTAGAGTAGTCTTACCCCTGCCAAACTCATTCTGAATTATTGATATTTCCATTTTTTTTTCCATCTCCAAACCATTTGGGGCAAGATAAGAATTGGTAGGATCTGGAGCTTGTCCTGGGGCCAATGTGCTCTAGCCTAACCATTCTAGTCCGTTTTAGACCTAGAACATAGAAGTCGGAAGAATCAGGCACTGGCCTGGGGCTGTAGGTCTGCATTACATTAGGGCAGATAAGAGTAGCTTTCCCTTGATTTGAATGAGAAATAGGATTTGGGGGATGAGAAAAAATAGACTTTCTAAGAACCTAAAACATTGTCCCCACATAAGGGCCACACAGTCTTCAATGCCAACATTAAAGATTGTCCTCTTTCTGGAGAACTGTCGAACTGTCAAATAAACCTAGAGAGGCTATTTGGGTCATCTACATTTGAGTGTGAATGAATTTAATTGATTCCCCTTCCCGGCCCAAAGGAGACACCAGGCAGTTTGCGGTCACTGGGCATGTGAGTGGGAAGGGCCCCGAAGGAAGGAAATGAAAGAGGCCACTTCACAGCTTTGGTTCGGCCAAGGCCAAAGGGCAAACTCTGAGACGCCCAGGTCACCTGGCCTCCTAGGGGGCACCCTGTCCACCTCCAGGCCCTACTCTAGTTAAGGGGCAGAGCAGACCTCAGTGCCAGCCAAAGCCAGGAAGGATTCCGAGAACACAGACCTAGCAAATAAGGAAGCCCCTTGGCCTGCTTGGGTTGGAGCAGACTTTTGTAGAATAAATCCTCACCCGGGTAGCTCTTGGGTGTCACGAGACTTCACATTTTCCATTGCTTTTTCCTTTGCTACAAAGAATCTCTGCCTTTTGGTCACCTTTTGAAGTTAACGGCAGGGCATGGCAGCACATCCGTACTTTTATAGGCTTACTAATGACCTGCTTAATTATTTGCTTCTCTGGGGCCAGATTTGCTGCAGATAGGCGCTGGGTGTGGGGCACTGATGCACCCAGCTCTCCCCCGTGGGTCCGGGGCCCAGTTCCAGCCATCTCCATCACTGCATTCCGAGAGACTATCTCCCTGGGCACAAGGGCTTGAACGTAGGTGAAGCTTTATTTGTATTTATTTATTCATTAGATTGGAGGAAGCCTTCTTTCTAGAGATCTCTAGGAGGCAAATATGAAGCTAGCATCCACATTTCCTAACAAAGCCAACCAATTTGTAATCCTTTGCAGGCTTTTCTTGTGTTCTGGTGTTTAAACAGATTCAGAAACCAAGAACCCCCAGGTCTAAGTTCAGAACGACAAAGACTGTCGTTTTCCCCCTGTGCGCTGGCGAAGGTTGCGACTTTGGTATGGATTCGTTTCGTTTTGTTTTGTTTTTGCCTCTGAGTCGAGACACAGTCTCAGAATCCTTCCTACTACGGTGCTGAAGGCAGCCACTGAGGTCTACCCCAGACGCTGTCTGAGTTGAATTCTCTTTGCCGTTCTTCACCTAAATCCTTCTCGTTTCCAAAGGCACTGGGGAGCTGGAACAAACGGTTTCTTAAAGTCTTCTCCTGTGCGGAACGACTTGGCCGTTCATAGTCATACCTCAGAGACCAGTCCTTGACTAAGGGCGCGGTAAAGTTCAGTCTGTGCATTGGACCTTGTTTTGACCCTCTTGGGTTTGCCCCATCCAGCATCTGACACACAACAGGTACTAAGTAAAGGGTATAAACCAGCTGTGATGAGCATGGGATGGAGCCCATCCACATTCTTTATCATGGAGGTAGGTCCTCCTCGCCACTGAAATCCAGATCTGCTCAAAAACCGAGCTTCCCCGGAATCTTGACTAGTTTAGCTCTTATTATACCAGGATCCCCGAGGAAGCAGATTTTATTGGAAGTGGTATTATAAGTGCCCCCCCTCTTTGGCCCCTCCTTCCTCTCTTCCCTCTGTCTCTCTGCATCACTACAGATTCTTTTGCCTATTTTCTGGTTGAATTTAAGACCTAACAGTCATCAAGTGATTGCATCCAATTAACAGCCATTATATTCTCCAGTTACTTTCTGCTTGGACATGAGTTTATTGATTTGGTAAGATTCTACTGTTCAGAAACATAAACAACATGCCATTTAACTCAGCCTCGGCTCGGTCTCTAAGTTCCAGGAGAGAGGCAGGGAAAGAGGCAGGCACGGGAGGGGGAGAAAGGCTATCTATTACCTCTCTGGAAGGTGAGGAGGAAGAAATCGGGTTAAATTTTGATCACTATCATTCCACCTTTGGACTTTTATTAAAACTGTTTGACACAGCCGTGTCGGCAGATCGAGTGGGAAGATAAATGGGCCCGTGTGAATGGGTTTAATATCAAACGTGGTTAGGAGACATGGCAGCTCCTTTCATCCAGGAAATGTTCATGTCCGCAAGATTTGCAGGTTACAGTTGGCGATCCTTCGGGGCTCAGGGGGCCAAAAGGTGAACATGATTGAGGTACCTTTTGCTATGAATATTTTACAACCCGAGTATCCCTTTTTCACGTGGGGCCGTGTGCTGACTGAGGGCTTCCTCAGGATGAGTCCTCGGTTGACTGATGAATACAAAACGCCTCTCTAAACAAAAGGCATTCAAGATTCGCTGAAGACAAGACAACCTACTTTGGTTTCTGTGTCTGGTACCGGGGTATCAACGGAGATAAAACACTGAGTGACAGGGAGGCAAAATACAGAATAACACAATCTATTGTTCTCCCATTGACTGTAAGTATAATGGGAGAGTTAGCGAGTCACCGTAATGTCATGGACCGCTGTGAACTTGGAAGAACTCAAGGATCAGAAAGTAACATGAAACAAGGAGGGAAATGAAGATAATATTGGGTTACTGAACATTCTCAAATTGTACTGAAACGCATCCCATCCCTTTGGAGGGGGCATGTTTTTGACAAGGAAGACAATGGGAAGAAACCGGCGGCTGTAACAACATCACCATTCTCTTTTACTACGGGCCGTAATGTGAACTTCTTAGAAGACACCTTCTTTCACCATGGCTTTGTTGTTCAGTCTATTGGGGAGCCCAGAGACCAAAGTCCTTGCCTTGTTCCGGGGCCATCTAAATCCAAGGAGCCTGGTTCTCCCAGCCAACGCCAGCTGCTCTCTTGTGAATTACAGAGCAGGCTGGCAGCCAAGAGCAGGGGGAAGGAACTGAGAGGGAATGAGAGAAGCAAAGGGAGGGAAGAGACAGGGAGAATCTGGAGCACAAGAGTCAAAGAGTAGGAAGGAAAAAATTAAAGTGGTGGAGGAAAGAAATGAGAGAAGGGATTTGCGTCGTGGGGGAAGGGGAGAATGTGGATGCTCTACAGGTCCAGGGTCTGAGGGAGCTTTCTCCCCACACAAAATAAAATGAAACAACAACAAAAAGAACGGAATTGCATCTGGAGGGACTTTTTTGGAGCCAGAAATCCACCATTAGGCTAACAACGTTCCGGGAGAAATTGACATGTGTTAAGTCTGTGACAGGTGTGTATGGTGAACACATCTCTTCATCCAGGGTCCTGACATAAGGTCTACTTATACCTCACCACAGCGCTGCTGGAAGCCGTTTCTACTCGCTCGTAGAAAAATGGACATAAATGAACAGATAACTGAATTTTGCACACAAACTCAGTGGGTTCACACGCTTCCGAATTTTTTTCGTAAACCTCTCAGGACTCCACAGACAGAGGCTAAGAATTGCTACTCAGAGTGTCTAACAAAAGAGCTGGCTTGAAGAGTTCAACAAACTCTTACAGCTTCGAATTATGCAAGAAGTCAGATCAACTGAATATTCTAGTCGGCTAAAGTGACCGTGTGTCTTCACCAATAACCGATTGTCAAGGAACTAGAGATAAGGACAATATTTTCAATAGCAAAAGTATACTCATTGCAATATAATCTTTTGTGTTTTTTGATGATTCGGGAGGCACCTGAGCAATCTTTCCCTAAGGCTGCAGTCTGTACCCCAGAGACCACAATGCAGCGAGGCTGTCCACAGAGAGTGTAAACAAGCGGGATGTGAATCCGCTTTCACCTTGACACATTCTCGAGAATAATTTTTCGTAACTAATTCTCATTACCAGTAGAGCCCCTTGTTTGTTTTATCTCCCTTGATAAAAGTAGAGGTGAAAGTAGTTTTGAGATTGCAGCTGCTGGGGGTGCCTGGGTGGCTCTGCCTTCTGCTCAGGTCATGATCCCAGGGTCCTGGGATCGAGTCCCCTGTTGGGACTTGACAACACAGTGTAAGATAGAGCTTCTCCCTCTCCCTCTGCTGCCACTCTGCCTACTCGTGTCCAATCTCTCTCTTTTTAAGATTTTAAATAAAATCTTTAAAAAAGAAAGAGAGAAATTTCAGCTGCTAGCTTGTCTAGAATATGGCTGCTTTATGAGTACCGATATGAGAGTATTGGCCAAAAGTGGCACCGCATAGGAGATGATGTTTATTTCCATGGGCAAAAATGGACTTCTTGTGACTAAGAGATTTCTTCTGAATTTTAGGGAAATGCTACCACCAGTCTGCATGCCTGATCTTCCCACCTGGACTCATCCTGGTTTGGTTGTGCCTAGTTAGAGCACTCTACTCATAATTCTGAGGACATTGGCGATTTTGGACACATTATTTAACCTGCTCAAGTCTTAATTTTCTCTTTAGCTAAATGAGGAAATTACATTTAACACTCTGATCATTTTTCACCTTTAACACTCTTTGATTCTACTAGCAACTGTATCTGGTATTCATGGGACTTTTTTTTAAATTTTTTTATTAATTAATTTTTTTTCTCACCATAGCACATACCCAATGTTCATCACCCAGCCACCCTATACCTCCCACCCTCCTCCCCTCCAGCAGCCCTCAGTTTGTGTTCTGAGATTAAGAGTCTCTAATTGTTTGTCTCCCTCTCTGGTTTCATCTTGTTTCATTTTTCCTTCTCTTCGCCTATGATTCTCTGTCTTGTTTCTCAAATTCTTCATATCAGTGAGATCATATGACAACTGTCTTTCTCTGATTGACTTATTTTCTCAGCATAATATTCTCTAGTTCCATGCATGTCATTGCAAATGGCAAGATTTCATCTTTTTGATGGCAGCGTAGTATTCCATTGTCTATATACACCACATCTTCCTTATACATTCATCTGTTGATGGACATCTAGGCTCTTTCCATAGTTTGGCTATTGCAGACATGGCTGCTATAAACATTGGGTGCATGGGACATTTTAGACCCTGCTGGAGATACAGCATGACGTGAGCACAGCGAGGCTTCCAATCTCAAGGATCCCACCAGGCCATGAGCTCCTCCAGAGAAAACACGGTGTCCCTTATCTCTGTACCTCTGCCCAGCTCCTCCCCATGACTAACTTGCGGCCCACAAATTATAGATGCTCAATAATAACTGTTTATCAAAATTATGCAAATGAAGGGAGCTAGTCATAAGTAGTTAATACCAAATGGAATGTGGTAACTATCTTAGAAGCAACACAGTATGAGGAGATAAGACAAAGGAAAGAAATTAGTACCAGCTGGGGTGGTCGGGAGGGCCCCTGGAGGGCTCTGTGGAAAAACTGGTTTCTGACTTCCAGGGATGGCCAGGGCATTGATAGGCCAGAATGGGCCTGCCTGAGAAAATTTGAGAGACAGGGAAGTTCCTAGTGATCAGTTTTATCTGATGAGTGCTGTATGTCTGAAATGGTAGCCACAGATAAGACTAGAGAGAAGAGGGGGACTGAGTTGTTAGGAGGTATAAATTTCTGAGTTTTAGATTTTAGGATGTTCTGTAGGAAATGAGGAGCTATTGAGAGTTTTTTTTTTTTAATTTTATGTACGTATGTATGTATGTATGTATGTATGTATTTAACAGGGAGAGAGAACACAAGCAGGGGGAATGGCAGGCAGAGGGAGAGGGAGAAGCAGGCTCCCTACTGGGCAGAGAGGCCAACATGGGATTTGATCCCAGGAGCTTGAGATCATGACCCGAGCCAAAGGCAGACACTTAACCGACTGAGCCACCCAGGTGCCCTTATTGAAGTTTTTAAATAAAAAAGTGGCTTCAGTGGTTATGTCGTATCTATAATCCAATCAACGCTGAGCCTGGCACAAAGGCACTTTCATGTGTTCTTTAAAGTTATGACTGGAAACAACTCTGCAGAGAGTTTTATTGTATGTTAATTATATCTCAATAAAAATAGGTAATAAAAATGCCTCCAGTTTCGAGATGCGGTTGTACAATCTCCAAAATTCCACACAACCAACCAGAACCAAAAAATAATGTTCTCCCGAAGCTTCATTTTAACTTTGGTGGGATGCACTTTTTTAACTCTCGAGAGGTAGAGGGAGACGTGCACACACACGCGGAGAGAGGGAGGGTGGGAGAGAGAGGAGAAGAGAAGGGAAGGAGAGAAGGAAGAGAAGAAAACCTCATATCTTTACACCCTCTTTTGTGGCCACATGGGAGGACGGCATGGTGGCCAAACAGTCCAACCTGTGTCCGAATTAATCTCAGGTCAGATGGCCCTTTACAGGTCTTCAGGCTTGTGTGACAAAAATCGATTTCTTGCCATCTCCTTAACCAGATCTATGAAGACTTCTGTTTTAGGTGTCTGGATTCAATGAGGCAGTTCCTTAAAGTCCATGCGGTCCCCGTCTCCAAGCAGGCTATGGTTGGTAGATATACATATAGACATAAATAGATAAATTTCATATATATATGTATATTTTTCCCCCCCGAAGTTGGAAGTTCCAGGATTGACAATGCAGCTGCTATAAGCCTTCTTGAGACAGTTCATTGAGGAAGATGGGTCCTCCTGGGACACACCTCTTGGAGTTAGTTGAGTGTGTTAAAGAGATTTATTTCCAGACAAATTGGCTTATAAATATGAACCAACCCGTGAAAGGGAGTCCATAGGGCAAGTCTTGAGGGAACTCTCCTTTATACTTTAGGGACTGGTTTTATGAAAGACCTAATAGCTAGCTCCTTTTCCTACTACGAGCCTTGGGGATTTTAGCTCACACCCAATGTGACCATTCCTCTTCTATTTACTTAAGACGGGAGTCCCTGAGGGTTTGTAAACCTGTAATTGGACAGTTGAGATCAGGAGGTTAAGAAAACTGACACGGAGGGGCACCTGGGTGGCTCAGTGGTTTAAAACCTCTGCCTTCGGCTCAGGTCATGATCCCAGGGTCCTGGGATCGAGCCCCACATCGGGCTCTCTGCTCAGCAGGGAACCTGCTTCCTCCTCTCTCTCTGCCTGCCTCTCTGCCTACTTATGATCTGTCAACTAACTAAATAAATAAATCTTAAAAAAAAAAAAAGAAAACTGACACGGAGAGAGGCTTTATAAGTCTGTGAGTAACTTTTTATTGGCAGAGGATTTCTTAAAACACCATTTTCATCGTCTCCTGAGAGGGCTCTCTCCTCCGTCCCATCAAGCTGGCGAGCCCGCCCCACGCCCAGCAAGCAGGGGCTGCCTCCTTCCCCTCTGCATGAAAGCCTTTCCAGAAGTGGATGGAGAAGATAAAGTTGCACTCAGATTAACACGAACTAAAAACTACAAAAAGCCACTCCAGGCGTTGAATCTAAGTCCTAATGCGAGACTTCAGTTTCAAGTGCATCGTTTCGGGGTCTTGAAACATTAAAAGTTTCCCTTTGTTTCTGCAAACTGCACTTACTGTTACTTTCTGATGGCTGCTTACACCGAACATCCTTAGAAAGCCCCCTGGAGGCTGTGCTCTTCAGGGGGAGGGAGGCCGGGAATCTGTTCTCCTGTGTTTACGGGAGATGTTCTCCTGTGTTTACGGGAGTGACAGTTGGACCGCCAGTCCCCAAGCGACCTGCAACCAGCAAGTTTGTTTCTAGGTGTCTGTAGTGCCCCGGCTCGCCGCGGTCTCCTCCTCTCCCCTCCTCCAAGCGCTGCATCTGAAGCCATGTACAGATTGAATGAGGCTCAGACTCACCCAGAAGCTGCTGTCAGGGCAAGAGGCCAGGGTCAGAGCAACCTGAGATGCCCAGTAAATCGCTAAAACCTCCCCAGATTGTTCAAGGTCTTTAGAGCAAAGATATCCTGCTCCTGGATTTGATACAGAAATAGACCATGTGGCCATGATACCGAGGACTAGGAAGGAACAGCGGAAGGAAGAGGCACTGCTTCGTCCCCCAGGTGCACACTCTTTGCTGACTCCTTTGCAGTGCTTTCCTTTCTGTAACACTGCTACTTGTCTGCCATTCCAGAAGGCTCTAAAATCCTCCTCTCGGAGCGAAGACACTGGAGGGATTGGCGGGAGGAGCATGGAGGGATGCAGCAGCACACCCACGGGGTTGATGGCAGCGAGGGCCAGCTTGAGGGACGCCTTCCCCCCAAGAGGACAGCACCCAAAGGTGCCATTGTCCTTCCTCTGCCCTGGCTGGGGGAATGGAACGGGCGGGCGCCGCTAGGAGGTTGAGAGTCAGACATTCTCAGAAGCAGAAGCAAATCCATCTTCCCAGCTCCATCCGGTTGTTGGTAAAATCTTAGAATAGTTTCCACTGTGGGTCCCCATACAAGGGCCACAGGTAGCTCGGATGTCCGCTCCTGCACTCACCTCCCTGACTCTCCATTTCCTTATCCTTCCTTCCCCTGCTTCACAAACTCTTACCGGTTGGTTACTCAGGGTCAAGCACGGTCAGAAGCTCTTTCCGAACGCTCCCTCACATCACCCTCACAGCTACCCTATGCTACAGACCAGACTCGGTGAGCTGCATTCTACGCATGAAGACACGGAGGCACAGAAAGGCTGAATAACTTACCCCAAGTCACACAGCAGATGACTGAGCAGGGATTTGAACCCAGGTAGTCCTGGTTCATGCTCTGGACACATCGCCTTGCTCCTGCATGATTAAATAAGAAGTACTCTGTGAGTAACAATTATTGCTGCTTTAAGGCATCGACATAGCCAGTAAGTCATTACCCCTCGAGCATGGGTTTTCATAGAGCTAGAAATCCAGGGGACCATGTTAGCATCTAGTCCAGTAGATTTCAAACTTTTGGACCATACACCTCAAGTCGTAAAACCTTTTTGAGCACGGTAGTATATGTCCCGTAGATATACATACACACCGAGTTGTGCATAACTGGGATAAATGTCCTATTGTATCTATGCCCGTTACAAAACACGTGGAAACCAGAAATGTCAAAGGAGGAATGACAGAAAACAGAAGTTCAAATAATTTTCCCTGCTCTTCAGGGGATTGTCTTGTTGACTGTACTTGGAGGACCATTTAGGACTCACATGGTTCCATCAGGCCCACAAAAACTGAAGAGCCTTTAGGGCCCCTCAGATGACCCTGCCTCACCTCATTGACTCCTTACCCTGTCAAGCTGTCCTAGGCCTGTCAGGGTGGGCCCTAATGCCAGTCATCCCCCTGCGGGACACCAGGACCTGTCATCGGCAAACCTGTGAGCCCAGCAAAGCAGCATCTTCGGCCTCTCTTGTTCCCGTGCTCTCCTCCCCTCGGTCCTGCGACTCCTCAGATGCCCTGTGGTGACCACCCCCTCCCTCTGCCTCTCCCTTCCTGAGCAAAAAGACCTCATTTCCATCAGCCTACCTGGACTTAAGTATTTCACAGGGTTATTTGCATTTCGAGACTTATCTCTGATTAAATTTTCAAAGGTTCATTTTCCTCCACAGCCAAATAGGGATGTTAATCCCCAGTTTAAATAGGGAATCACTTTTGCCCGTGCCAAGCTGCACAGGACCTAGAGAACTCTGGGCACTTGCTAGGGCTCTGTCCATGGCCATGCAGTCAGAAGCTAGAAGGGGAGACTGCTTTCCCTTATAGGAGAGTAAACAGAAAGAAATACCACCATGTCCTGCTAAACCCCATCCAAGCCAAATGGCGCTAGGCCCTCTGCACACTTCTGGAGCCCCAGGTCCAGAAGAGAGTCGCAGTGAGGGACACAGAGATGGGGATGTGTCTTCGGCTTCCGCATGTGAAGATGAGGCTCCCACGGGGACCCGCCGTGGCTTAGTCTTTCAAACCCTATCACACACCCACAGGTGTTAGCTCCCCTCCTCCCCGAGGCCCCTTCCCACCCCTGGCCCTCCCTGACCACTCCTGAGAAAGGCACCACTCCGAGGCCAGAGAAGGGAGGTGGGGGGAGGGGGGAGGCTGCCCCAGAGGGCTGAAGGGCAGCTGTTTATATTATAATTAAGGTTTTACAGCAGAAACTGAAATGTAGCTTGACTATTCCAACAAGGCGCTGGAGGTAATTACCACTGCTAGAGGCATTCTCCGCCGCCAATTACTCTGCTCCCTAATTGAATAACTTAGGCCGCCTTGGAGAGGGGCGGGGGGAAAGGAGTTTGCTTCAAACACGGATGTTTCTTCAGAGGCCTCAGAACAGCTCAAAGCCGTCCCAGCCCTTTCCTAGCGCCTTTCCTGGGAGTGTGGTTGGTGCGGAGGGTGCAACTCGAGTCCTGGAGTTCCGCCACTTACTCTCTGGGGCACGCCACTCGAGCTCCCTGGGTCTGTCCCCTCTGCTCTAAAATAGGTCTGAGGTACAGACTTCCTAATGCTCTTGTGAGCATTAAACGGATGACGATGATCCTGGCATGCAGGGAACGTGGAATCATTATGGCTCAACAGCAAGCACGGCCATGCAGGAGCGGGCGCTTTTGTCTCCCCTGAACAGATGGGGAAACTGAGGCAGAAAGCACACTTAGGTCCCATGAGAAACATCTTGGTAAGTGAGGGCCAGCACACAGATAGAAAGTGTGCCTCCTTGGCCTAAAAGGAGTGATTTCTTTTGAAGGATCGAAGGTTGGACCGATCCCCAAGATTTCCAGCTCCTGGAGAGTTCTTTGCTCTCCCCCTGCCCCGTCTCCACACAAAACACCCAGCACTGTGCCCGCACTCTAGTTGCCTCCCCAGGCTCCACGCAAGCCCACGAGTAACATCCCAGGCATTTGTGGGGAGCTTTCGACGTCTACCATTTTCTTCTACTTTCTATACATCGTCCCCTTCGATCGTCACATATGCCTAGAAGAGTATCACTCCTGGTTGACAAATGAGGAAACAGAAGTCAAGACAGATTAAATAAAGAGCATAAACTCAATCAAAAATACAACACAAGTCTGCCTCCAGTTTTTCCCCTCCAGTGGCGGAGGCCAGGTCTGCTGCTAGGGTTAGCCACGCACTCCCTCCCCTACGTCTGACTCCTTGGCCACTGCCATCAGAGAGTATACTGTTTAAAGCAAAGGCCAGAGATCGTGATTCTCAAAATTTGGTGTCCCGATGAGTTTCCAGGGGAATGTGTTTTCAAATGCAGATTCCAAGACCACATCCAGGGACTCCCATTCCCTGGGCCTAAGGGGGGGTCCTGGGACCCGAAGGTGAAAAAGGGCCCAGGCTCTTCGGATGTTAGTGGTTCAAACGCCACACTGTGAGAACCTCTGGACTAAGAGGACACGGGACTCTTACACCACCTGTGTGACCTCAGTGGCCTGACTCAAACTTTCGTGACTGTTGGTTTCCTTAAAGGTAAATGAAGATAAGAATATTTACTTTCAAGGGATTTTTGTGAGAATTCAATGAGATAATGGGTGCAAGGTGCTGAGCACGGGGTCTGGAACGTAGAAAATGCTCCTTGAGGTGAGGAATTATTAGCATCCGCGCTGCTGTCTCAGCCCAGAAGCAGAGCCAAGCCCTGTGCTCCTCAAGGCCTATACTAATACCATGCCACTTGGAGTCATCACATCCAGAGGAAATGCGGATATAAAAGAGACGCAAATAGGATTTGATAAACAAATCGTTTTTTAGTCAGAGTGATTCATTTAGCTGCTATGGGGTCGGGTGTTGGTAGATAAGCAACTGTTTGTTCCCTAGTTAGCAGACACTGGTTAACGGTAGGGAAAGCAGGCCATTGGTCGATATACCAAGGGGGTTGTGGACAACTGGCTTGAAGTTGATGGGGCCTGTACAAGAAAAGCACCAGCAGACAGCACGGATGTAGGCAAGGATGGTTAGAGCCCCACCCAGTGATGACCAGCGACCTCTGGACTTCTCCATCCTCCCTGCCTTTCCGTGAGCATATCTGAGCCTGGGCAGGCCTCCAACAGACGCCCTGGCTGGGTGGAGGGGGCCTCTGGCCTCTTCCTGGAAAAGGTCTGCCTTAGGACTGTTCCCCGGTCTCCCTTGGGGGAAAAAGGAGAACAATCTCAGAAGGGAAACAAATGGCACGAAGTAGAGATCCTACAGACGAGCGGTGGTGGACCTCTCTATTCTCTCTTTCTCTCTCATTCTCTCCCTCTCTCTCTTCCCTTCTAGAATTTGGCAGAGGCTCCCAAAAAAAAAAAAACAAAACAGATGCATGACTGTGTCATTAAGGACAACATAGCTTATGTGCCCATGGTTGGGGGCCCAGGCTTCATCAGAGAGCCTCCATGAAGTCTGTCACTTTGCTCAGTCCACCTCTCTCCCACATGTGGCTGTGGCCAACAAGACATGAAACCAAATCTCTGACTGGTGGAAGCCCATAGGCATTCTCAGATGCACTTGGCCTCTTGGGGAATGTGCTCTGAGAGAGGAACTCTAGCATTTCCACACACAGTAGCATGGGAGCAAGGGTTCCTCAAGGAGTCATGCTGGCCCTTCCTTGGGAAACCTGAATCCCTCAATGTATTTTGGGGTGAGAGCAAGCTAGTCCAGAGAGCCGCCTTCTACTGAAGTTGTGTCGTCAGCTACCTGCCTAGTGGGAACTGACAGACTTTGAAAACCCCACCTCCCAAGCCCTCTGCCCTGCAGCAAGTATTTCAGGCCCACCATCTTTATCCCTAGCCTTCCTTTCTGGCCCAAGCACCTGAGATCTCCCATAGGCAGAAGGGGCACCACAATGGGGAAAAGGTCTGCAGAAACAGGGAACACAGGCCAATCTCGCTCTAATTTTTCCTCCAGAATGCTCCCCCTTCAATTTTCCCTTCATAGTCAGCTGTCCTTCTTGACCTCCATTTGTCCCTGTCACCTGCTCCCTGGGACTTTTTCCCTCTCTGGGTCCCATGCCGTCCAGTTCAGTGCTGGGCACACACTGGGCTCCATCCATGCCCGAGGAATGACTGACAGATGCACGGAGGACACAAAGCGGTGGCACAGGAGGAGCTATTGTTGGAAAGGTCATTTATTACTGTTTCTTAAAACTCAGTCATGAGACCCTTCTGATGTATATCGGGGGGGCATATGGTTGGGGGATGATTGTCAACATGTATCTCAGGGGGCAGGGGGTAGAGATAAAGGAAATTTCCAAAGGAATTTTGATAAGTTAAAGTAGATTTATAGGTCCTGGGGGTTGGGCTAAGATTGCCTTTTGCGCTTAGCGAAGAAGGGACACGGAGGCAGCTGAGTCCCTAGAGGAATATCACCCACCTGTTTCAAGGACTTGTCAGTGGGCTGTAGGCAGTGAGGAAATGTAATCCTTTTTCTTCGGCCTCTGTTTCCCACATTACTCCTAACGAATTGTCATCCTCCCAAACTGAAACATCGAGGCTGCCTTCTGGGACCGCTGATCTAAGCGCTGCCTGCAGGAAGCGGGTCTGATGGTGCCCCAAAGTCGGGAGCTTTCCCTGGGGGGCCCAGAGGTCAAAATCTCATCATCCCCTCGCTGCCCTCCCCGGACCCCTCGGGAGCATCCAACACAATATATACTCTGACTAACCTTGAAGCCCATTCTCTATTTGGTTTCCAGGGCCCACGAGCTTCTGGTTTCCTATAGGACACTCCTTGGCTGGGTCTTCCTCCTCTTCCTGATTCCTAATAGTTGGAGTAACTCGGGGCTTGGTCCTTTGGACCTCTTCTCTATTACTCGATCTCTCTCACTGATGGATTTAAAGATCAGGTGGAATCATAAGAAACGTGATATTCAATCTTTTCACCTATGAAATGGCTATCTCAATGGTTGTGCACAATGCTACATCCTTGCTGACTCCCAGATCTGTGACTCCACTCCCTGACCCCCTCGAGCTCTAGACTCACTTATCTGACTGTCTACTGGACCCCTCCACCTCCGTGTCTAGTCAGTATCTTGAACACAAGGGATTCAGAGCAGGGATTTGCCTTCCTTGCCACGTGGGCTCCTCTCCCATCTTCCCTGTCTCTGCTCAGGACAATTTCACTCTTCCAATTGTGTGGATCAAGACCCTTGAAGTCTTCGCTTCCTCTCTCTTTCTCCCTTGTGCTGCTGAAGACAGTCCGTTAGTGCTACCTCTCTTCTCACATCCCACTCAGACCTCCTGGGGCTGTCGCCCAGATTAATATAATGTAATAGCATACATCCTCACTCCTGCTCTGCCTCTGGGACCCCCTATAATCCTGTCATCTATTCTCTGGACAGAAGTCACTGTGATCTTCCCAAACCATTGCTCATATCATGCCACCGTCTCCTCTCCAAGTCCTCCAGTGTCTTCCCGTCACACCCGGAACAAAATCTAAACTCCTCGCCCTATTTTCTGGCCCCTGCCTGGCTCAACCTTCATCTCCTTTGCGTTTTTCACTCCGATGTACCCCATGGCCTTCGTAAGTCCCATTGCCTCTGCTCTAACACTCTCGCTCTGCTCATCCCCAGGTCTGTTCAGATATTGCCCCTTCTGGAAAGGCTTTCCCGGACCATCCCATTCTCAGGTAATACTTATCCCTTCACCCTGCTTTATATCATATACTCGCCACACCATATTATATTGTATAATTGCATGTGTGTTTACTGTCTGTCTTTCGACTAGAATCTAAATTCTCTGAGGGCAAGGATTTTTGTTGTCTAGCTCAATGCTCTATCTTAGTGCCTGGCACATAATAGACACTCAATAAATATTTGTTGAATAAATGAATGAATTGGTGAATGAATGTACAAGACCCTTAGCTCTATACCCTGTGAGAGCCCAAAGGACACTTGGTGACTGACCAACTGGGCCAACAGTTTAAGAATGATATGGGACTAAAGGAGTGTGCCTCTGAATGAGCTTGTCATTCTAGGAACACTTTCCTTAAGTAGGATAACCTTTCCTATCAGGATGGAGAATTCCAGAGCAAGGGGCCAATTTCTCTCCTTCCATTCTGTCTATCCAAAGCATTAAGACTTTGTTTTTCATGCAGGAACTATGGCATCTCTGGTGCTGGTTATTACACACACACACACACACCACACAACAATAATGATAAAAACAATCACAGACTTTCTTTAATATCTTACGAAGCACCAAGCGCTACTCTAAGCTCTTTTACATTTATTACCTTATGACTAGATGACTTAACAGCTCTGTGAGGCAGGTATGAATTTCGTCATCACATTCAGTTGAGGAAACTGAGGTACAAAAGGGACTAAAGTAGCTTCAGAGTTTGCACAGCTGGTTAGAGGAAAGGCCAAATATCTCTAGATTTTAGTTTTGGAAAAGGACCCTCAGGAGCCACTACCCACCCAACGTCAGCTTTGAGCTCGAGGTGAGGGGGCACCTCACTCCTGTCAAGATTTAGCTCCGATTGCTCAAAGCTCTGAAGAACACCATAAACACGAGGTCAACACACACTAGGGACATCCAAGGTGGCAGTGAGAAAGTTCTTGGATCCCCACGACTACTAATGGAATACGATTGCACCAAAAACTGTCATCAAGTCATACCATAAGGCTCTGTTCCCTCACTGATCCTGTGAGAGCCCTTTGCCTCCCTCATGGCAGACCCTCTCTCCCAGCCCAGTTGTAGGGCTGTGTCTGCCTCACAACCTCAAGTGAGCAACCGAATTTATGCAGCCACTGACTTACCTACCCCTCCGCCTGCCCTGACCTCACTTGTTAGCTCAGCTCCATCTGGTAAATGGAGTCCAGATGCCCAGGTTCTCAACCCCCTCACCTGACAGGTGGCACCTAAAGATATGTGCCTTCTGGAAAAAAAAAAAAATCACAGCATTTACTTTGCCAAGAAATGGGGAAATTTTCCCCCCTCCATGTGTTTGGTTGCCCGAATCCTGCTCTGTTGGTAGTGGTACAAACAGGCTGCCTGGGGCCTGCTGCCTTTCTCAAGGGGAGAACGGACAGGACACACTGGGGCCCTGCTCCCAGCAGGCCTCTGCCCCCGTCAGGCAGTGCCTGACCAGAGAAGGAGTAAGGGAAGGGGGTTGGGAGGAGGTCTCTCCAAGTAAGAGAACAAGTAAAAAGATAAATGGAACCAATTTCAAAAGGAGTTGCCGGGCATCTGGGGAGGTAAGACTCCTGGGTTATAGTCAAGGCTCTGAAGCATCAATAATATGCTTGACTTCCATGCCACCCTTCCTTTGGAATCATCAAATGCTTCCAGGGATCACCCCCAGGTCCACTCCTCACAGCTAGACAGGACCTACCTTTCACAGCGCCAGAAACAAAGACTGCCAATACTCCGATATCATGTGCGAAGGCTGCTGGTCTAAATGTTAATACAGAAAGATCTGAAGGCACACTTAGAGTGCAGATCTCCCACAAAACGTGTGGCTGAAATGAAGATGAGAGCTGGGAGGGAGAAAACATGAGCTTAAGAAATCTCAAGCCTCTCCCCAGTGTGAGATGAAAACTCATTGGGGACTGAGATGTCCTTGTCATTGTTCTATGAAATAGTTAATGCCCCTTCTGCATACTGCTCCCAGCCCATCATCACTGGGTTGCCCATCTGTGCCCTGTGACTCTGCCCACCGCATGGACCATCCTCCATCCCATGACCCAGGACACCGTGAACCCTTGTTAAACACCAACTCCAACTGTAACTCTACCTTTGTGGTATCAGTCTCTTCAAATGCAAATGAGGTGGCGAGAAAATGATTTCTGAAGTTCTACATTCCAGCTCTCCTAGGCTGGGATTTAATAAGGGCCAATGGTGGAATGTTATCAGGAAGAGCACTTCTTCTTTATGGAATGGTTGCTGGCAATTTCCACAAAAATTCACTGCAACACCCCTTCACCCCCAACCTGGCTTTTAAATTTTAATCAAAGCTCATGAACTGAGCTCAGTCAAAATATGTGATGGGAGGAGGGGCTGATTGTATATCCACTTCATTGTTTTCCAGATACCTTCACCATCCCTCATGAGGTGAGCGATCATCTTATTGGGTAACTTTAAAATTATTTCCTGGGATGCCTGGGTGGCTCAGTAGGTTAAGCGGCTGCCTTCGGCTCAGGTCATGATCCCAGCGTCCTGGGACCGAGTCCCGCATCAGGCTCCTTGCTCGGCAGGGAGCCTGCTTCTCCCTCTGCCTCTGCCTGCCTCTCTGTCTGCCTGTGCTCTCTCTCTCTCTCTCTCTCTGACAAAGAAATAAATAAAATCTTTTAAAAAAATCTTGTTAAAAAAAATAAATAAATAAAAATAAAATTATTTCCTAACTAATCACTAGTTGCCAAAACTATCAAGGGCACTTTAGAGAATGCAGAGAACTTATATTATCTCCATCTTTGGGGTAAAAAACGATGAATCTATTAAAAAAACTAGAAATTAATACAAGAAATTGATTGATTGATTGAAGATTTTATTTATTTGACAGAGAGAGAGACAACCAGAGAGAGAACACAAGCAGGGGGAGTGGGAGACAGAGGAGCGGGCTTCTCGCAGAGCAAGGAGCCCAATGTGGGGCTCAATCCCAGGACCCTGGGGATCATGACCTGAGCCAAAGGCAGATGCTTAATGACTGAGCCACCAAGGCACTCCAATACAAGAAATTCAGAATCACACTTTAATTTATTTTTTTTATTTTTTAAAAGATTGATTGATCTGAGGCAGAGAGAGAATCCCAAGCAGACTCCCCACTGAGCTTGGAGCTAGAGGCAGGGCTGGATCTCACAACCCTGACATCATGACCTGAGCCAAAATCAAGAGTCAAATGCTTAACTGACTGAGCCACCCAGGTGCCCCAGAATCATACTTTAATTTTCAAAGTTTAAGATCTCACTTCACTTGAATGTTGAGCAACCATAGAAGTTCAATCCTACCTTTGAAGCATAAATAGAAATGAACAATATTACTATCAAATTATATCACTAAAGATGAGTAATCACTGACCCCACACAAATGTGCATAAAATACATACTTTAGCTCAAGTCTCAGCCAAATTCTTTTAAGGGAAAATCTGACCTTTCTCAACAAGGTAATGCAAAGTTTGGTCATTTTGGGGTCAACAGTATACATACTTCAGATTTTAGCACCACAGCCTTGTGGACAGAACCAGCTACAGAATTGGGGGAATCCAGTACAAAATGAAAAGGGAGGGCTCCTTGTTCAAAAACTACTGACTCTCAAGCTAACAGCACTAGAGTTCAACATGCATGGGGCCTTCTGCTACTGCACAACATACCCACACGTAGCCTGCTCATAGATGGTCCAGAATTAACTACAGTGAACTTTTAATAAGGACTTCTTGAGAACTTTCCATCCATTAACTCCTTTAGTCCTCAGAACAGCTTTAGGGGGAAAGTGCTATTATTCTCCCTAGAAGAGAGAAACTGAGGCATGGAAAAGCAAAGGGTCCTGCCCATGGATGCATAGACATGAGGTAGAGCCAGAACTGGCACTGAGGCAGGCTGGACCCAGTCTGCTTCTATGGTGCTTCTATGCTGCTTCTAGGACCCAGGCTCCAGAACTGAGTCTGGAAATTATGTGGATAGATTTCTACTCCACACTCTTAATTTTCTTCTCTGCTAAGATTAACAGTGGGCCTATGTGACTCTGAGGTGGTCACAGCTCCAGGGACCTTCCATGACTGGGGTCTTTGGCATGTGTGTCACTGGGCAAAGTAAGTATAAGTGCAGGGAGCTGGGAACAGTTTCCCCGGACCCCTGCGTGTTCCTGAGACCTCCACTGGAAGCCTGCTGACACTTGACAACTAAGACTCTGGGTAAAAGCAGTCCCTTGTGGCCACACTCCCTTCACCTTATAAGCAGAGGCCACTTCCAGGAGAGTTTACGTGGGGGAAAGGCAGCCCCAAGATGGGCAAGTGGATGGTAGATTCCAAGACCAAGAGAATGGAATCCACCATTTTGCTTTCTTTGCCTACTAATCTTAACCACTATTTTTCTTACGGAAAAATAGTTACGGAATGTAAGTTACGGAATAAAATAGTTACGGAATACGGAATAAATACAGAACAAATATGGAAAAAAAATAGTTACGGAAGAGTAACTCATGGCCCTACACCATGACTTGCCATCCACAAAATGCTAGGCTTTCCCAGCCAAACTCTGCTCCTATAAACGGCTTTCGGGGCCTCTCTTTCTCTCTCTAAACTCATATACCTTCAAAGGCTGTAATTTCAAGAAATTTTTTTTTCCTCAGAATGAATGAGAGTCATCAAAAGCTGCTGCTGAAAGAGATATGAGGGAACAGTCCACCCAGTGCATCCGCTCCACAGACTGGGAAACCAGGGACACAAACTGGGGTCCACTCTCACAGGCATAGGTGAGGCCACACGAGCAGACCCCCCCATATCCACCATCCACAGAGCCCCCAGGAGGCCCCTTCTCCCTACAGCGCCACATCATACCAAGTAAGCGGACGCCGCAGGGCCTGTCTAGACTCTCTTCATTGGATTTCCCATTAAAGAGATGCTGAGACAGTTTTTTAAATCTCTGGAAATGAATAGCTACATCGTATAGCAAAAATACAGCAAAGGGGCCGGAAAAAATCCACTGTGCACATATAAAAAAAAGTTATAAATAAACAGGATGGTCAGAAAGCAGATTAAACTTCCAAGTTGAAAATGGGAAGTAGAAGATGAAAGAGCCAACTTGCTCCGAACTATGACTCCCGCTCAATGGTGTAATTCTTTCCTGGCTGCACAGCCCGCAGACTCAAAGAAGTTCGGACTCTCAGAACCGAGCAAGATCTTGGAGGTCAGAGATGGTTTAGAATCCACTCCTCGCCTTGGAGATGAAGCCACGGAGGCTCAGAGCAATGAGGACTTGTCCGAGATCACACAACTCGAGTGTGTTATCCAGCCGGGGCAGCTCTTCCGGCCACGGAAGGAACCACGATGGATGGGTTATTGGGTTTCAGGCAAAGAAAACTTATTACCAAATAGTTGGCTATCTTTTCTGGGTGGTATGAAAATCTCAAACACATCACCTCACAGGGAAATGTAATCTCAGTTTTTAATTAACATAAAGTCTCTGCGACATTTTTTGTTGTTGTTGTTATATGACTTCTATACAGTGTAAATCAATTAACTGCCACGGGCTAGTGGCTACAGAGAGTGGCGGTCAGTCACTGGACAGATAATTGCTCTGTTGCTGAGATTAACACCTTATCATGCTATTAGGACCGCTTATGAATCTTGTGGTCCTGACAAAGCCTACAATTTAGGAACTATCCATTCCAGCTGTCTCCATTTCTGTGGCCTCCTACATGCAAACAATTGTTGAGCTAAGTGCTGCATTTAATTAAAGGCTCTTCCCATGTCATGGCTATAGTCACAGGAAAGACAAGAGACCTCGTTTGTCAAACACACACACACACACACACACACACACACACACACCCTGCTTGCTGGCGATTAGTTAGCCTTAAAGCAATCAAGATTGAAGTCAGGGAGGCCACCAAAGAAGGGTAAGATATTGATGACTGTCGAATCAGAAACTGCAACGTACGCATCACCTCTCCTTTTAGGACTTAGGGTAAAGTCACGAACAAGAACTACGATCTTCGGTCTTTTCTCACTTTGAAGGGGGCATTTCATCCCAACTTGGAGTTCTCTGCCTCTTCCCAAAAGTCCGATGAAGCATCTCAACTCGAGTGGTTTTTAACTCCTGGATTCTGACACTGGAGGTCAGAAGTCTGTGATGGACGAGACAGATCAGAGCACGGGAAGGCTGGACGAGGGCATTCAGATCAATGGTGATACCCAAGTAGAAAGAGAAACCCATCTTCGGTGTAGCTTTGCTTCCATTTTAACAAAGGGAAGATTTCCTGGGACAATTCTTATTGGAATAGGAGACAACCGAAGGGAAAAAAAAAAAAAAAGGAAGAAAGAAAGAAAGAAAAAATCAAACAGGCAACAAATAATTTTACCATTACCAGGTAATATGTGTTAATTGCTCAGTTTATATACTCAGAATGACATACCATTAGAGACTGTGTATGCATTGTAACTAGAGCATTAATAAATTTAAAATGTGCCTATTAGGATGACAGCTTTGGAGGTGCAAAGGAATAACAGTTATCACTTGGCAGAAGCTGCTCTCACCCCATCTGCTGAGACTTTGCATACATTTTCAGCTTCCTGAGCAATGATTAGGCCTGTCAGAACCTCTTTAACCTTCTAACTGCTGGTCCCCACTGGCCGTAATTAGAGACTAATGAATTCAGAAGATGCAGGCCGTGAGGAAAACTGCCTTGACAGTTTGTGTACAAATTAAGCCCCAATTACTTCATGCATCTTTTGCATCGCTGATACAAGTCTCTGTTATTATTTTTGAATATGGTCATTTTAGCAGAAACGAAGAACTTGGCTAATGTATTTTGTCACTTTTATGGCTCGTCATAAAGACAAAACATACTGGGCGGGTCATGAATATGTGAAATAAACTACGGCAGATTATAAAAAGAAATTAATTTTCCTCTCGGGAATACCCTACCACCTTCTTGTCCCCCCTGCCGGTTATACTTATTAATGCGGTTATTGTCATTCATATACTATCTGCCGTTGAAGGAGCCTGACTCTCTAGCAGGTTGTTGGGTTTCGGTTGGGCCGCTGAGCTAAGGAGCATTTGGAAGTGGGATGGATGTTCTTCGTCTTCAATCCTGGCGGTAGAGGTGGCTTGGAGCACACTGGCTGAAAACGCGTTGTTCTCTGCCCTCTGCGGCCCCTCCACCTCCCATGGCCCCGGCTGAAGTTTGCAACTCCAAGAGTAGGACTCTAAAACCACGATACTGGGGTGCCTGGGTGGCTCAGTGGGTTAAAGCCTCTGCCTTTGGCTCAGGTCATGATCCCAGGGTCCTGGGATCGAGCCCCACATCGGGCTCTCTGCTTAGCGGGGAGCCTGCTTCCTCCTCTCTCTCTCTGCCTGCCTCTCCGCCTACTTGTGATCTCTGTCTGTCAAATAAATAAATAAAATCTTTTTAAAAAATAAATAAAAATAAAACCACGATACTGAGGTCCGATGCCATATTCCTTTAGAAACTCCTAAACATGATGCTATCTCATTTGTTTCAATCCCCCCCCCTGGTCAGCTCAACCCGATGTTCAGTCTCCATCTGTTGGGGGACCCTTTCCCCTACTCCATGAGATCACACAAGACTCCTGGCTGATATGTTTCCAGAAAGCCGAGGGGAGTAGGTGGGCATTTCTACAGGATGCCCATCACCTTTATGGCCCCTTCTTTAGCTATGAGATGCTGTTGCAGAGAACTGTTCTGGCCATCTGTCTCTAGACCCTGCAGCTTCCGGGCAGCCCCGAGACCCCTCTAGCAATGGACCTTCCTATTGAGAACTGCTCCCCTCAGGCATCCTCCACTGAAGTGTCTGCATGCCAAGGGACGCCTGTCCCCACCCCCTCTCCCTGCCCCATATCAGCCTCAGAGGCCTATCACAGTTTCCCTTCTGTCTGGTCACTTTTGCCTCCCTCTGTTCCTCCTTGCTGTAGGCAGAATAATGTCCCCCTTCCACCACCCAAAGTCTACTTCCTAGTTCCCAGAACCTGCAAACATGTTACCTTACACAGTCAAAGGGAATCTGCACATGACACAAGTTAAAGATCTTGAGATGAGAGACTTTGTATAATTCAAAAGTCCTAACAAGAGGGAAGCAGGAGATTGGAACCAATAGCAGGAGATGTGAAGACAGAAGCTAGAGGTTGGAGTGGTGCAGGAGAAGTCACAAGCCAAGGGACGCAAGTGACCTCTGGAAGCCAAAAAAAAAAAAAAAAGAAAAAAAAAAAAAGAAAAACAAAAACCAGGCAACGATTTCTGCCCTTTAGTGTCCAGGAGGAACCAACCCTGCCAACACCTTGATTTTAGACTTCTGACCTCCAGAATCATAAGGGAATAAACGTGTGCCATTTTAAGACACTAAATTTGTGATAATTTGTTACAGCAGCAATAGGAAACAAAATACACCTTCCCTGTGGAAACATAAACATTTGGATTTGTGTTCCAATAATTATTATTGCCATAATCTTGGATAAATTATTATACTCTCGGTCTTCTCAGATTGAAATCATAAACTATCCTCACGAAGTTATTACAAGAATTAAGGGAATTAAAGAACCCAATCTGATATGTGGAAGATAGCAGATACTCAATAAAACGTTGACAGAGTGCAGCTCAAAAATGATTCTTAGTGTGAATATGAGCCAAGAGTGTCAGCCCCTGTTTTGTTCCTCCATATCTTTCTTTAAAAAAAAAAAAGATTTTATTTATTTATTTGACAGAGAGAGAACACAAGCAGGGGGAGAATCAGAGGAAGAGGGAGAAGCAGGTTCTTGGGCAGAGAGCTTGATGTGGGGCTCCTGGGATCATGACATGAGCCGAAGGCAGACACTTAATCCACTGAGCCACCCAGGCACCCCTCCTCCATATCTTACATCCCCAGCTCCTCACAACCGGATCTATTGATGGTCTCCATGCACAGGTTCCAGCCTGTCTGTCCCTGAAAGGCCGGAAGCAATAGTCTGTATCCAGAGGATTTGAACTTGACCTACTCTTAGTCTCTGAGTCCTGTGACCCCGACCCAGATCTCTGGTCTCACTTGAAGGTATCTTTATCAGCCAAAAATTATGTGGGTCCCAAATCTGCTGAGGAAGATTCTGGTTCTTGAATAGCTCCAAAGTTCTAGCTGAACCCTAGTATGTTGGCTTCATTTGGGGATTAGGTATCTGCCTAAGCAGTACCTCAAGGAAGAAGCCTTAATTCTATTTGCTTGCCCTCTGAGGACTCCTGTCTAGGACCAGAACCCACACCCTCAACCCAACCCACTAACATAAGGGCAAAAGACTCCACCGAGTTCTTACCTATCTCCTTGCTGGACTTATATCCTTCCCCTCGACCCCCGGATTTAACCACATACATTAGTCACCCTTGGAAGGATTCCTGGAGGAAACTGAAATCTAGCTTAACTTACAGGATTTGACCCACACCTTAACACCTCGCTGTTAGACTCCAAGTTGACCTTGGGGCCAACATTATTCAGAATTAGGACTGAGGTTCCTATACTCAGTCAATGTTCCTGGACCACGAAATTGTCCTCTTTGTACCCATCTGGGTAGCAGATTTCCCCCAGACCAGGAAGCTCCCCACCCGATACTCCTTTCCTCATGTTCTAGATGGCCACCAGCACACTGTAATGGTGACTCTGACTTCGAGATATTGTGGATTTGGTTCTAGACCCCTGCAAAAAAGTGAGTTTCACAACAAAGAGAGTCAAATGAATTTTTGCATTTCAAAAATATATATAAAGTTTATGTTTACACTATACTGCAGTCTGTTAAGTGTGTAATAGCATTATGTCTAAAAAAATGCGCAGACCTTAATTTAAAAATATTTTATTGCTAAAAAATGCCAACAATCATCTGAGCTTCCATAGTCATCATCTTTTTGCTGGTGGAGAGTCTTGCCTCCGTGTCGATGGCTGCTGACGGATCAGGTGGCAGCTGCAGAAGGCTGGGGTGGCTGCAGCCATTTCTTAAACTGAGACAACAGTAAAATTCGCTGCATCCATTGACTCTTCCTTCCATGGAGCATTTGTAGAACGCGGTGCCATTTGACAGGATTTTATTCACAGGAGAATTTCTTTCAGAATTGGGATTTACCCTCACAAACTCTACAACTGCTTATTCAGCTAAGTTGGTGTAATATTCTTTTTTTTTAAGATTTTTTAAATTTATTTATTTGACAGACAGAGATCACAAGTAGGCAGAGAGGCAGGCAGAGAGAGGGGGGAAGCAGGCTCCCTGCTGAGCAGAGAGCCCGATTCGGGGCTCGACCCCAGGACCCGTAGATCATGACCTGAGCCGAAGGCAGAGGCTTAACCCACTGAGCCACCCAGGTGCCCCTTGGTGTAATATTCTAAACTCTGGGTTGTTTCAACAATCTTGACAGTTCCTTCACCAGGAGTACCTTCCATCTCAAAAAACCACTTTCTCAGCTCATCCACAGGAAGCAACGCCTCATCCATTCAGGTTTTATCACAAGATGGTAGCAATTCCGTCTCATCTCCAGGCTCCACATCTAATTCGAATCCCTTGCTATTTCTACCACATCTGCTCTTACTTCCTTCACTGAAGCCTTGAGCCCATCAAAGGCATCCATGACGGTTGGAATCCTCTTCTTCCCAACTCCTTTGGAATATCATGTTGATATTTGGACCTCTTCCCATGAATCATGAATATTCTCTGTGGCATCTAGAATGGTAAGTCCTTTCTGGAAGGTTTTCAATCTGTCTTGCTCATATCCATCAAAGAAATCACTATCTATGGCAGCTACAACTTTCAAAATCAGTTTCTTAAATAGTAAGACTTGAAAGTCCAAATTACTGCTGGACCCATGGGCTGCAGCGTGGACACTGTGTGAGCAGGGCACGAAAGCGACCTTGATCTCGTTGTACATCTCCGGCAGAGCTCTTGGGTAAACAGATGCATGATCAATGAGCAGTAACATTTCGGAAGGAATCTTCTTTTTTCTTTTTTTCTTTCTTTCTTTCTTTTTCTTTTTTTGAGTGGTACGTCTCAACAGTGGGCTTAAAATATTCAGTAAACCACGTTGCAAGCAGATGTGCTGCCATACAGACTCCGTTGTTTCGCTGGTAGAGCACAGGCCGAGTACATTTAGCATCATTCTGAAGGGCCCTCGCATCCTCAGAAGAGTGAGTAAGTGTTGGCTTTAAGGGAACATCACCAGCTGCATGAGGCCCGGACAAGAGAGTCAGCCTGTCCTTTGAAGCTTTGAAACCAGGCACTGACTTCTCAGCTCTGAAAGTCCTAGAGGGCATCTTCTTCCAAGAGGAGGCTGTTTCACCTACATTGAAATTCTGTTACTTAGTGTGCCTGACCTTCAGGAATCCTCTTAGCTAGACCTTCTGGGTGACTTGCTGCATCTCCTCCCTCAGCACCTGCTGCCTCACCTGGCACTTGTATGCTCTGGAGACAACTTCTTGCCTTCAACCTCATGAACCAACCTCTGCTGGCTTCAGACTTTTCTGCAGCTTCCTCCCCTCTCTCAGCCTGCACAGAACTGAAGAGAGCTGGGGCCTTGCTCTGGATCAGGCTTTGGCTTCATGGAATGTTGTGGCTGGTTTGATCTTCATTCCAGACCACTAGAACTTTCTCCATATCAGCAATAAGGCTGTTGCCCTTTCTTCTCATTCATGTGTTCACTGGAGCAGCACTTTTAATTTCCTTCAAGAACTCGTCCCTTGCATTCACAAGCTGGCTAACCGTTTGGCACAAGAGGCCCCGCGTTCAGCCCATCTCAGCTTTCAACACGCCTTCCTCACTGAGTTTCATCATTTCTAGTTTTCCATTTAAAGCGAGAGACGTGCAGCTCTTCCTTTCACTTGGGCACTTAGAGGCCATTTCAGGGTTACTAACTGGCCTAATTTCAATATTGTTGTGTCTCAGAGACCAGGAAGCTCTGAGGAGGGGCAGGGAGCGGGGGATTGGCCAGTCAGTGGAAAAGTCACAACATTTATTGATTGTGTTCTGTAGGCATGGTTCATGGCATCCCCAAATAATTACAATAGGAACATCTAAGATCAGTGCTCACAGGTCACCAAAACAAAGATAGTAATAATGAAAAAGTTTGAAATACTGCAAGAATGACCAAAATGTGATGCAGAGACATGAAACAAGTGAATGCCTTTGGAAAACTGGTGCTGAGAGCCTTGTTCAATGCAAGTTTGCCAGAAACCTTCAGTTTGTTAAAAAAAAAAAAAGGGTACCTGGGAAGCACAATAAAGGGAAGAACACTAAAAGAAAGGAATGTCTGTATTAAAGAGAAAGACTAAATAAAAAACTTCAGCTGTGGTTTAAACATTGACTTAGAAACTCATTTCATTAGAGACATTTATTAAGAAGCAATATCTAGAAGAAGATTAATTTCTTTATGATTATTCTATTCTGTAGAGGATTTGTGGCATGAATCACAACTGCATAACTTCTCTTGGCTCAACAGGCTTCCTAGCTGGCAGATGCTTTACGTTATTCTTAGGATATGCACCAACACATTAGGTTAACCATATGAAATTACTGATATTCTACTGTTTTTGACCTTAAAAAAAACCCAGCAGTTTCATAATGCCCAATTTAAAAGAACACTGTTTGCCGAGGAGCGGAAGAAGAGACCATTAATTGAATTACTTGAAAACTTGCCCATGAAACTAACCCTTGTGGATTTTCCCCCATTTCCTCAGATACTATAGAAAGTCAAACTCAAAATTCCTAGAGAGAAAGTACAAACTGGAATGAACAAAAGTCACACAATTAGTGTAATATCACAGACAGAGAGACCCTCTTTATCCGCTTCATTGCTCATAAATATAAAACCCCCTGTTGCAGAGTTGTTTGCCTTCACTTGTCAAAAGCCAGTAAGAATCATAATCCTTCTCGGGCACCTGGGTGGCTCAGTTGGTTGAGCAGCAGCCTTCAGCTCAGGTCATGACCCTGGAATCCCAGGATTGAGGCCCACATCGGGCTCCCAGCTCCATGGGGAGTCTGCTTCTCCCTCTGACCTTAAAAAAAAAAAAAAAAGAATCATAATCCTTCTCTATCTTGGTGCCACATAAGGATGGCTCAGGCGTGTGAGGTGATACGTACAGCCACACACAGCTAGAGGCGGATCTCTCGCATTAGCACATTCGAAGTCTAGTCTCAGTGACTTTGCACAAAAATTTCTGTAATTGCCACTCAGGAGCTTTGCCAAAGACAGGTCATGAAAACCCTATGCAGTTCAGTTCTAACCCTTTTTTTAAAAAAGGATTTGGAGAACTTACAAGTAAAAGTGATAACGTCTGTGGATACACACGGCAGGTGAGCAGTGCCCGAAACAGTGAGATCTGGAAGACACCTGTAGTGGCCCCTTCTTAGCAGCTGAAATTCCCATCATTCAGCACTCCTTCATGAACATTTGGAGGGCTTCATAAAGTCTCATAAAATAAAATCAAGTATGCCATATGGGAGAGATAGCACATAATTTTATTTATTTATTATTTATTTATTTATTATTTCTGCTGTTTTTATTTATTTATTTTTAGTTTTTATTTTAATTCCAGTTAGTTAACATATGGTGTTATATTAGTTTCAGGTGTCAAACATAGGGATTCAATGCTTCCTTACATCACCCTGGATACCACATAAATTTATAATTAGACATGTACTTATACCTTCATGTGAGTTGTTTACTGTATTAGCTATTTTGATAATCTGGTATGATAGCACAGAATACTGTGAGAGGCAAGTAGGCAGTGAGTGTAAAGGTCTCTATCATAGGGCAAATTTAACTGGTGTATCACCATGGAAGACTTATGGCCATGGGGTGAGGGTAGAGAGCCAAAGAAGAAGTGATTCCAAAATGGCGGACTCTCAGCAAAGATGTTCCCACATCGTAATTTTCATAAAGGTCTGCTCTTTCTCATAGAGCAGAGTGCCTGCCTTTTAAAGCAGTGTACTGCAGAGGGATGAATTTTCTGAGCCATCTTGACACAGTGTGGCTAGTATATAGTGAAGGCTCCATGGTAATCACGGATCAAAAAATTCCTGGGGCATACTGGCACCACCACACAAAGGGAACACTTGAAAAACCCTGCCCAGAAAAGGATCAAGGGTCCCAGGTTATTCTTATTTGCATTAAAGTGACTTTTCTAGTGATGCTTTTGGAGTTCAGTTTATGAAGGAATAGACTCAGCCTAGTGGAAAATTATGCCCAGAGAGCTGCCTGCCGTGACAAGGTACAGAGCACCATGAACTCAGGCTTTCTCACAGACTTCCCTTTTCTGTGAAGTCCTAACTTGGCTACTGCTTGATAGAATGGTAATGGAAACTATTAGAACTGGGGAGGGGGGCGAAGGGTAGAGAAGAGCTTTCTCCAGCCAAGCTTCAGGGATGGCCGAGGAGAAGAGGGGAGACCAGATGATACAGCTTGGAGCTGTGTGTTAGATTCACAGAACCACGGAGTGGGAAATTGTGGCCCAGAAAAAAAGTCATGGCCATGTTTCTTTTTTTCCTCTGTGATAGAGACACGTGGTCCTCCAAGCCCCCACTAAATACTTCATGCCTAACTAGCAACTCAAGACACTCCTTATATAGTCACATAGTCATGGTAATAATCTTGAAATGAACCTCAAGAAATGATACTGGGGGGTGGGGATGGAGAGCTACAGACCACTGATAACCCAGAGCACCGGGTTCTCATACAGTATCCAGTAAGCCAGGTGTCATACCTTCATCGTCCCTCCTAGGAAACCGAACATCATTTCAGATATTCCTACTCAAATCCAGGCTCATTCGTTCATTAGACTAACATTGACAAGTCTCCTAATAGCCCTCACTCACCGATGACGCCCTGAGGTAATGGCCCCTCTGTGCTGTCTGAAAGGGCTTCTCTTTATGTCTCTTCTACTCTCCGTCCTCCGCCTCTTGGCTCTGAGATTTTTACCCTCATTCAACGTAGGCTGGCCCTATTTCAGAGGAGAGTCTGTGACCTTTATCAGCATCAGATTAATACACATGGAAGTGTGGAAAACAACTTGGGATCCAAGGTGAGGATCCGCCTGGCCCTTCCACACCCCGGCCCTACTCTACACAGAAATATCCAGTTCCAGAGCTAAAGGATTCTGCAGACAGGCTGACTCAAACCATACAAGGCCATACACAGGCAGCACGCTGGCCCCAGGCTCTAAGTCTGCCTCAGCCCCTGGAGGTGTGAGGGTGAGGAAAGTCGGCTACCGTGGGGGTGGAAAGCTTTTTAAGCTCATTCACATTATATTGATTTTTAGAACATACCCCAGGACTGTCCTTAGAAAGGCTCATTCATTTTCTGGATTTGCCTCCAAAGTTTAGATCAAATCACCATTCCTTCTTTTAGGGGGAGAATGTTAAATTCATCCAAGAGGAGTTTAAATAAATTAAAGTGTGCATGGTTGGTAATGGTTTCGTAGACCAAAGCCAAGGATGTTCGCCACCATACTGGGACAGTCTGAGATAGCCCTGATGTCCTAGAGAGGCAAGAGCATTGCTCCCACTGTTGTTCAAGGCCACTGCCTTATTGTGGTTTTACAAGTCTCTTCATCTCACTAAAAGCATTCTCCTTTAAGGACAGAGGTTGGTTTATTTACCTGGGTATTTCTCCAGAGTTCCTGGTCTACCTCCCAGAAAGTCTTCGAAACTTTGTAAAATCAAACGAAAATAGATCCTCAACAATGAACATCTCCTTCCTAGTGAAAATCTCTTCTTAACAGTTCATTTCTGAGGGGCTCCCTTTCACGTAGCCCTGCTTGTAGACACGCACGTCCACAGTAAGACGACTCCAGAAAAGTGAGAGGCAAATTCTCACAGGGTCACTGCCTTCTGAGTAAAGACTTTCTGAAGATAGGGACCGAATATTTTCTGTGCTCTGTAGTTGGTATGGTACCTACTTTATAGGACTATCCATTATTTCCACAAACACTTATTGAGTGCCTTTGTGGGGCTGGGGAGAGAGCCACCACTGACAAAGATTCCAGCACATGGAGTTTGCATTCTTGTGTGCAGTGGGGAGGTGGGACAGTGGGAAATAATCAAGAAAGCAAATAAGAAAATTGCAGATACTACAGAATCTTTAAAAAGAAGAAGAAGAAGAAGAAGAAGAAGAAGAAGAAGAAGAAGAAGAGAAAGAAGAGGAAGAAGAAGAAGCGGACAATGCATAGAGAGCAGGTGGTGAAAAGTGCCACTTCATACTGGGGTTCAGGAAGGGCCTCTCAAACTTAAAATTTAGAAGTGTGTGGGGTGTCCCCCACATCCAGAAGGATCTAGCCACGAGAGTGTCAGGACAGGAGTATCCTGGCGTCACAGGAATGGCCAACATGCCAAAGGAGGCACAGGCTTGGAATGCTGAGGGCCTAAAGGAAAGCCAGAGTGGCCAAGGCATCACGAATGATGAGGAAAAGTCCAGGACAGGCGGTCAGAGAAGTAGGCGGGAGCCACATCGTGGGAAGCCTCGAGGGTCTTGAATGGCATTTGGATGTTTGCAATGGCAATAAAAGCCAGCAGATGTCTTAGGGAGGAAAGTGACAGGATCTTGATTTATGTTTTTAAAGACCACCCCCAATGCCTACGTGGGGAACGGCAGACGGGTAAGAAGAGAAACTGAGGAACTCCTCAGTGGGTTATTGCCACAGTCCCCCCAAAAGACAGCTCTGCCTGAGGGTACGGACCGTGCTCAGGCAGTGCAAGGAAAGGCTTTCTGCACAGCGGAACAGCATGAGCAGAAGCAAGAATGCACGGAAGACGTCCGCAAGTTCAGTGAGCTAGAGAGGTCATTCCATTTGAAAAAAAGAAAAGAAAATGGTATCAAGAGAGAAAAAACACAGACATGTGCCAAATACATAGGAGTCAACAAGAAATAAAAAATGAAAAGCATTTGTAAAAAAAAATAATAACACAAACAGAACGAAGGGATATAGGAAAAGACTAGAAGATCAGACATGCCCTGCACACCTGGGTTGGCAGATTCAACGGCATCAAGACGTCAATTTCCCCCCAAGTGGTTATAAATGTAATGCAATCCCAGTCAAATTGCAAACGGTGACCTTGGATGTGTAACTTGGCAAAAAGTTTCTCCAGTTCGTGTGGAAGAATGCTTGTATGAGAATCCTGGAGAAGCACATACCCACAGCTAACTGTGTTACCAGCCCTGGCTTGTGTTCACAGGGATGTCAGGAGCCTGGAGACTCCATGGCCCTCGTCCCTTCCAGCTGACATTGTCAGCCAACGGGCAACTGTCCTCTTACACTTCGCCCTGCCACAGTATTTTTCAAACTTCTTTGATGTTGACCCATGTAAAGAAATATGATTTATATGAGGATGCAACTTTATTATTGGATCAAAAATTTCATAAATAATACATACCCTTATGTGTGACTCCCATTTTTACTTTTTATTCAATGTCGTTCTATTCTGTACAACTATATTGGGCTCAGAAATACATACATAGTCAGAACCCTCTTAACTGATTTCACGGTTCCCTAATGTGTCAGAACCCGCAGTTTTAAAAACACTGCCCTTGGGGCATTGGCTCTCCTGCCCGGTCCCATAAGGTGATCTCATTCCCAGACCCATCTCATTGGCTAAGCAGCCACGGCCCCTCTCACTGCAGATCTCGCTTACTTTGCTTAAACACGAGATTCAGAAAGTGCTTCTTTTAGGGATGCCTGGGTGGCTCAGTTGGTTAAGCGGCTGCCTTCGGCTCAGGTCATGATCTCAGCATCCTGGGATCGAGTCCCACACCTTGCTCCGCAGGGAGCCTGCTTCTCCCTCTGCCTCTGCCTGCCACTCTGTCTGCCTGTGCTCGCTCTCTCTCTCTCTCTCTGACAAATAAATAAATAAAATTTAAAAAATAATAAAAAAAAAAGAAAGTGCTTCCTTTAGATTTCCTTCTAGCCTGAGAATTTCGAGACCAAGTAAATCTCCACCGACTGCGAAGCAAGGAAAGGGAAGTGAAATTTATGGTTTGTTTGTTTGTTTGTTTGTTTGCTATCATGATGATTATGATTAAATAAAGCTTTCAGCCGTTCCTTGCAAGGGACCCCAGTCCCCATCTCTGCATGTTAGCTTTCCTCATCCATTTGGTGGGCCATTTCGCCCTTCCATTCCATCAGGCCAGTTTTCAAAAAAATAAAAGGATTTAAGAACATATTCAACGTCATCGCCTGGAAGACAGGAACCAATGCAAGATGTTTGTTTTTAAATGCGCAGAGCTAAAGTACCTTCTAAAAAAAAAAAAATCCCAGCTTCAGCTCTGTTCTCTCTCTATAAAAATTTAAAATCACATTGATTACCCATCTGGCATATCTCCTAATTATGCATCTCTTAGTGGACTAATACTCCCTTCAGAAGCAAAACAGTAAATATACAAAGGGAAACATGATTAATAATTTCTTTTTATTCTGTTTTTCAGGACAAGTCCCTGCTCATTCATGCTCTCCACTGAAAATGTTTCATAACTCTACCCCGAAACAGATATGATAAACGGCCCCCTGATTATCTGTTTAGCAGGAAGGGAGAGACAGGGGAGCAAAATTCACTTTTCGGCAGAGAGGCACTGATAAAGCAGGCACCCTAGACCGGTTTTTATCTTTATTGCCTGTGAGAGTGTGTGTGTGTGTGTGTGTGTGTGTCTGCACGCACATGTGCACATTCTGAAACCTGTTTTACTGACATTTACCTCTATTCTATCATATACAAATAAGTTCAATTGTGCTTCCACAAAGCATTTTCTAGATAATCAGGTGACTGTATTTGGTTGAATAAGCCAACCCCTGTCTCCGCTTGAACCAACAATACTCGGCTTTTGAAGAAGCTACAGCATCTTACAAGGCTCATTCTTCCAGGATATGTGACAGCCTACTACACAAATTATGTACATTCAGTCAAAATTGCCTCGAGTACCTTACATGTCGCCAGTCATTTATCTTCAGGACTTCACTCTCATTTTCTGTATCCCTTTGTCCCTTTTTAGCACCCTTGCTCCATCAACAATCTATAGGGACCTCAGCTTGCTTGCTCCCATCAAAAGGGAAGTCAAGGGCGCCTGGGTGGCTCAGTGGGTTAAACCTCTGCCTTCGGCTCAGGTCATGATCCCGGGGTCCTGGGATCGAGCCCCGAGTTGGCCTCTCTGCTCAGCGGGGAGCCTGCTTCCTCCTCTCTCTCTGCCTGCCTCTCTGCCTACTTGTGATCTCTGTCTGTCAAATAAGTAAATCTTTTTTTTTTTTAAAGAAAAAAGGCAAGTCAATAGTTTCCCACTGTAAGTTCTTTGGTTATGCAATTTCCATAACAAAAACTTTCAGGCATCGTGTTTTCCCTCGAGAAGTCCATAAAGAGAACAGCCAGGCTCACATGGCCAGTTCCAGAGCCACACCTGTGTGCTTCCTTGACGACAGAACCCCAGTATTCTTGGGAGTGGCAGGAGGACTAACGAAATATTTCTTTCCCCAGAATCTCTCGCAGCTTACAGAGACCACGTGACCTATTTCAGGCCCCAAATACCTAAGCAGAGGTCTACTGGAAAGTTTTCAGGAAAGCCTTTGGTTTCTTGATTTTAAGGAACAGATATGGCTGGCACTGCCCTTCCCTCTTATTCCTGCCCTGAGCAAAAATGGTTGCCCAAGCAGCCTCCACGTCTTTAGAATGAGGCAAAACAAAACAAAACCAAAAACAACAGCAAAACAAACAAAACAAAACAAAAAGAAAACAAAAAACATGAATAAAAAACCCACAAGAAAATCACAAAGACATTTGCTTTTGAGATCTCTGAACCACTGAACCAACACTGGCAGCTCACTCCCTTCGAACTTATTTTTATGAGAAAAAATGAAACCTGATTTGGTTAAGCATCCGGTTAGTTGGGCATTTGGCGCAGGAAGCCCGCCTCTCCCTCTCACTGTGCTGCTCCCCTTCTTGTACGCATGCTCTCTCTGTCAAATAAATAAATAAAATCTTAAAAAAAAAAAAAAAGAATTCATTTAAGAAAAATAAGTTGTTCTGTTTAAGACGCTGTTTCAAACCAGTGGTTTAGGAATTTTTTCCATCCATTTTCCATTCCATTTTTTGCTGGCTTTATTACGGAAAGAGGCCCCAAGAAATGAATCATTATTAAGGGAATTTTAGCAATATGGTGTCTATAAAAGGAAGGGCATTTGGATAAGGAAAAACTGGCCTGGATCCCCTCTGATTACATCACTTTCTCTCTCACCCCATTTAGCCTGTTGGCCGGTTCTGAGTACCAGCCCGCCATCACCGATTTTTTTTTTCCTGAATTAAGTTGGTTGGTTGCTTTTTCTATCATGAGATGCAAAGAAAGCCCACATGATCCCAAGGGTTCATTGAATTCCAGGGATCAAAGTCCGTGTAGAAGGTAAATATAGGGATCTATGGAATGTTTTAAAATGAATAACGTGTGGAAGTGGGGGGCCACGTATTTGCTCTCGCGTCTGTCTTCTCCAGCAGGCCTGGCCCTGAAGGCTGAATGGGCAGGGAATCTTGAGACCAATGTTTTGATAAGTTTTCTTCTTTACTGGAAGGGCTCGATGCATACCTTAGCTAACTCTGGTGCCTTGAAATGGTTTGCAAAGCCTAAATCTTGGTGTTCAGACTCACCTCTAAATTCATTCTGGGCTCTCAAAAGTTCACACAAAGAATTGTTCAAGGATGAAGCAATGCCTGTCCACCTCTTCTTTCCCTCTCCTATGCAACCTTCCCCCGCCCTGGTAAGGTCAATATTACATTGCTCACCACGCTTCTGTTCTCCTCATTCATTTAGCATCTTAGACTGTGTGCTTTGAACTGGAGAGACGTGGGTTTCATTCCAGCTTAGCCATGTAGGGCCTGTGTGACCTTGGGTTAGTCTCTTAATTTCTGTTTCAGTGTCTTCATGCCTAGAGAGGGTGTAACAGTAGTACTCACTCAGTACCCTCTGGCTAGCCAGCTAGCCCAGCGAGAGCTGGGAGCCTGTGGGAGAGGTCTCTGCGACCACACCTCTGGCCATCCCTCTACAAAGCCATGGTCACCAGTGCTAGCCCCTTGGACCCATACTGGCCTGACCACCTGAGGCTGAACAACTTCAGGTTTGTGATGAGCCATACATAATTTAAAATACACAAAGGGCCTAGAACAGTTCTAGAACATAGTAGGTGCTAAGTGAGTGTTAGCTGTTATTGTTATCTGTTACCAAGTTTCATCCAACCACTGGTAAATGGGGTTAACAATGGCCCACCCAATTAGCTCTTGGCCAAGGGACAATCGATTGACATAATCCTTGTGTTCGCCAGCTCCTGCGATTTCCTCCACTGGAAATGCTCCTCTCCTGGGCTCCGCCTCCAGAACTTCTCAATCCCATAGACCCTGCATAATTCAAGCTTCCCTTCTAAAGACTTCTCCAGCTTTGGGGGCTCCCCCTGCTTTCTCCTAATGCAAATAACTACAGCTACTAATATCAATCCCTCACGATTTGGTACCAAATCATGGGTCGTTCTTTTATCGTTCTTTATCACCTCAATTCCCTCTTCAAACTTGAGGTTGCCTCCATGCAAAGACTCACTCCTCCACTCTTTAATACATTTTAGTGTCGTTCCCAGTGCTACTTTGGAGATATTTATGATTGTTCTGTTCATCTTCACTCTAAATCCGTATTTTTATATGCATGCATGGGATTTCCTTCAAAGCAGGTTACATCTGTAGTCCAGCGAAGGACCAGGAAAAGCATCCACATGATCTCATCTAAACTGAAATTGGACATAAATCCTGTATCAGGGAACACTTGGATAGGGTTTCCTCCCTCTGTGATGCTGGAGGGACTCAGGGTTTATACTCCCCGAAACAGGGGGAAAAAAAAAATGAGGCAGCATCTTCTTGATCTTATTTCATCAGTTGAAATTCCGCCTTCCCCCAGGCCTTACCCTGGCCAAATTCAAGAAACAGATGTTTGCGTAAAAAAAAAATCTCCCTGGAGTCAGCATGGCTGTTTATCCAATTTTCACCCTGCCATGCAGACTTAGGTTGTGTCCAACAGAGTCCAAACAACCAGTTGGAACGTTCGAACTTCAGCCTGTGCGAGGGTTCAAGGAGAGGTGAGATGGCCCCACGTCAGGGATGCTGGAGAGAAGGGCTCACTGCGAAGAGAAGCGGGACAAGAGAACTTCATTTCCCGCAACGACGAAAACTTCCGTTCCTCAACTCGGGATCCATAATCCTTTGAGCCCTGCCATTTCCTAAGAGAAGACACTCTTTGGGTCACCCCTCTCTGCTTCTACTCCCCCCTCGCTGCCCTCCCCACCACACACACACACACACGAAGGACTGGTGAAATTTTCCTGAACCTTCTGGGTCTGCAAACTGTTCCATATTGATGAACCGAGTGTGTGCATCCTTCTTGTTTCTTCCCCTGTTGAGTTTATATATTTTGATTGTCACATGAGTAATTACATCAGTGCAGACGGCGGCTCTGTCTTAGCAATCTACAAATCTGTTAAGTTGTCTCCTTCAACTTCCTTCCCCAGCATGACCTTAATAAGTTGTATGTAAAACATGAAGACGAGGAGAGATGCTTCTTAATGCAATTGACAACATCTCAGAGGTGAGAATTGAAAGCCCCGCTCTGATTGCAACATCTGCTCTGAACAAGGGCATCGAGGGACCTGCCATCAGATTTTTTTTGTCTTAAAGATGATCACCATGTATGTTCACAAATAAAAATGTGAAGCGTTCTGACAGCCAAGCAAACCATGAAGAATTAAACTTCCCAAACAGGAAAACATACTGCAACATCCTTTCTGCTATTCATTTAAGAAAACTCCTTCTTTCGGAGCCTCGCCACTTCCTTTCCCTGACAGTCTGCCCAACCCCTGTCAGGTTACCCCCACAGACATGTTTCTGCGAGAGGGCAAGATTCCATCTGGAGGGGGAATGGCCCGGTTTGGGACAAATCAGTTTCTTAATGGTAAAATCAGACTTTTCCGGTAAAGATGTTTGAGGCAGTGTGTTCAGTAGCAGTAAAGGGAAGTTTATAAAATAACCAGTACGTCCCTAGGCAAAAGTTTGGGTGACTCACCAATACCTTCCCAACAAGTCCCTTGGAATGTCAGTCCTTTGTTCTCTGACCTCAGTCTACCCTTCTTACCACAGCCCCTGCTACACTGAAGTGAACGCCAGACAACCTGGACCGGCCTGTCTTCTCTGACGATTTCCATCCTTCGTTCTTCTCCCGCTATTTGTCTTTTGGCCATCTTTACCCTGCAGATTATCTCCATCTTGTCACTGGCCAAAGTCCTTTCCCCCTTTCAGTGTCTAATGCAAGGACTCCTTCTTCGGGAGCTTCTCCTGATCACCCAGCTATACGCGGCCACTCCAACCCTTATAGTCCCGTAGACCCTGGCTTTTAGCATCTATCACAATCTGCTTCATGGTATAGACATTTGTACACTTGCCTGGTACCCCCCACACCACTGCAGTCTCCAGGAGAGTTCTCAAATAAAGACATATCTTGAGTACAAAACAGAGTGCGGCATTGTGTGGGACTGAATTGTGTCCCTGCCCCCACGAATTCATGTGTTAAAGCCCTAACTCGCAATGGGATTGTATTTGGAGACAGGGCTTTTAGGAGGTAATTAAGGTTAAATGAGATCATAAGGATGGAGTCTTTTCTCTCCACAGTCATGCACTGAAGAAAGGCTCTGCGAGGACACAGCAAAATAGGTGGTTCTCTCTAAACCAGGAAGAATGCCCACAAAAGAAACTGAACTCTACTGGACCTTGACCTCGGACTTCCAAAAGATAAATAACTGTTGTTTAAGCCTTAAATGGCAGGGGCAGAGCTGAGTAAGGCACTTGTACATGATCAGCCATCAATAAACCCTGACTTTTGTACACTGACTTCATGAAGGGGGTATCGGGAAGATGGGCAAGGTGATATCTGAGGAGTTTAGTCCCTCTTTCCCACCATATTTGTGCCCCTTTCACTAGGTAACTAGTGGTGTGAGACCCTCGGGGCAAGTGGGTACAAATGAAAGGGCCTCTTAGATGTTTTTTTGTTTCATGTTACCTCTCAGAACACTTACATGGTTCAAACCTTAATATAAGGAGGTATACATTACAAATCAGTGTGAGAACTGCTGCTTGATATTTCCATGAGCCAAGGCTTGCTGGGGTGATTCAGTCAATTCCAATAATAGCCACTAGACACTTCCCCAGTCTTCAAACAGCAAAAAATGCACTTAAGTGACAAATTCTCAAGGATTTATTTTAACCAGATTGACCAGTAAAAATAATATATGTATTTGTCAAATAGGTTATCTGCTATCGTGTAGGCAAAATCACAAAGTGATTGACTCTTTCATTCCTTTGTTGTCTCAAACAAACCCAGCCCCAAACCCAGTTCCCTTCTGAGAGGGCAAGAACATGTTTTGTACTATAAACTTACCGCCAGTTTCGCTTAAACAAGTCTATTGGATTAGTCAGGGTTCTCCAGAGAAACAGAACCAATAGGATAGAGATGATGATGATAGGTAGACAGATGATAGATAGATAGATAGATAGATAGATAGATAGATAAAGAGATTAAAAGATCATTTTAAGGAATTAGCTCACGGGATCATGGGGCCTGGTAAGTCTATAGAGCAGGCTAACAGGTGGGAAATTCAGGATAGAGTTGGCATTGTAGTCTTGAGTCCAAAATCTGCAGGCTCAAACACAGGCAGGGTTTCCACCCTGCAGTTCCGAGGCAGAATTTCTTTTTCTTTGGGAAACCTGTCTTTGCGCTTCAGGCTTTCAACTGATTAGATGAGGCCCACCCACATTATTGAGGGTGATCTGCTTGACTCAGAGTCTGCTGATTTAAATGCTAATCACATCTAAAAAACATCTTCACAGCAACATTTACGCTGGCCCTGTCTGTTTAGTTTGACTGAACAACTGGACGCTGTAAGTCAGCCAATTTGACACACAAAATTAACTATGACAAATGGAGGCAAAACTCTGACTGATAGTCTTTAGCTAAGAGAGATTTTTAGCACAGAGAAATATTGTTTCCCAACAATCCTGGGAAATCCCTTCATCTTGGCTAAGTTCCTTGAAACATCTAAGCCAAAAAAAAAAAAAAAAAAAACAATAAACCTACGCATCCCAAACAGAAATGGTAGAAGGTTCTAGAAGTTCCTTCAGTGCAAAGTAGTAGAACCTGGTCCCAAAGTGTTTTTGCTTCCATGGAAAAGTTTTTAAGGACCTTCCCAGTAACTCTTAGGAAAGTGCTGGCCAACCCAGTTTTCAAACAAAAATTCCTGATCAATCCCATTTGAAGTGAAGTCTAACAATTTAGCCAACAATTCTTCAATACTATAACAAGAAGTTCATGAGAGAATACAGCTGATGACAGAATAAAACTTAATGAATGGATGTACTGCTCAAGAAGAGAAAGGTCTCTCTACTCCTCTCCCCTTTTCTCCCCCTCTTTTTTTTCCCCTCCCTCTTACTTTATTTTTAAATATTATTTTTATGGCTTCTGCGCAGGAGAAAAAGAGTCTTTAAAACTCTAACCCAATGCCAGGCAGAAAACAGACTAGTCTCTTAAACTAATGGCTGTTGTTGAGGACTCCTTTAGCAATATTCAGCTAGGAAAAGAAAAGCAAAAAAAAAAAAAAAGAAAGAAAGAAAGAAATAGAACTTTGCAATAAATGACCTTCACAGAAGAAGACTATTCATGTTAATTAGTAGCTCTTTTCAAATATGATTCATGTATGCATTAGACCATGCCATGCTGAACAATACATGCATTGTAGTAAACATCAAGATAAGTCTCAAGTATGGTTATCAAAATTTTAGAAAACTCTAGCTGGGGATTTTTTTTTTCATACGATTGTGACTTACTGCTCCTAGTGCACCGCACAATGGTATACTTCCTAATGGCTTTTAGCTTTTGCCACTGCCAACTTTTATATTTAAAATCCATACAATTATGGACAATTTATGAACATTATGAGGCTTTTCTTTTTTGCACTGATTCTTACTGATTCGAGCCAGCTTTTATCCTTAGCAAATCAAATGCATTTGCTTACAACACTAGATTCATTCTCACATATTCCACTTTATTCTTATTATTAGTATTCCTTATTATGCATATTTAATTTAAGAATTCATTTTCTCCATTAAAAAATTAGAATATGCTGAAAGAAGTATTAGAAGGTGATTATTTGCTTTAGTTTGCTTTTATTAACTGTGTAAGCCCTGATACAGTCCTCTCAAAGTTATAAGCAAGAGACAAAAATCGCTAAAAACCAGAATGAAATTTAAACAAAAATCTGCTTAAATATGACAGACTTTATGTATATAATGATGGTACAGAAGCTACCGAATTCAATAAGAGAATGGCCAAAAATCTTTCATGATTATGTTAAGGGTAGCTGTAAATCAGCTAGAGTTTTTAGCAAATACACCACTAAGGATGGTTCTTTAGAAAAGAGTTAAGTGAGATGAACCTTGAAAAATGCAAGAAGTACCAAGTCAGCCGTGCACCTTACCCACCTCCACACCCCACATCCCACTCCACCACCCCACTCTCCCCAGTAACACAGGAAAATTCATGGGCCAAGCTTCAGTGTTTGTCCTTCAACAAAATAGCTGGGAGTTTAGGGTCTGAAAGAAAATAAGTAGCCAGTTCAAGTTGCTTTCTTAATTTTGTGAGCATCGGTTGGAGGCCATCAGCCAAGAGATTTGGTTGCTTTTCCTCTGTGTTGCCTGACA
>PISX010000774.1:215919-240679 GCA_004024625.1 Mellivora capensis | reverse complement strand
CACATAGAGTATCATATCATCTGCAAAGAGTGAGAGTTTGACTTCTTCTTTGCCGATTTGGATGCCTTTAATTTCTTTTTGTTGTCTGATTGCTGAGGCTAGGACTTCTAGTACTATGTTGAATAGCAGTGGTGATAATGGACATCCCTGCCATGTTCCTGACCTTAGCAGAAAAGCTTTCAGTTTTTCTCCATTGAGAATATTCTTTGTGGTGGGTTTTTCATAGATGGCTTTGAAAATATTGAGGTATGTGCCCTCTATCCCTACACTTTGAAGAGTTTTGACCAGGAAGGGATGCTGTACTTTGTCAAATGGTTTTTCAGCATCTATTGAGAGTATCATGTGGTTCTTATTCTTTCTTTTATTAATGTGTTGTATCACATTGATTGATTTGTGGATGTTGAACCAACCTTGCAGCCCTGGAATAAATCCCACTTGGTCGTGGAGAATAATCCTTTTAATTACTGTTGAATCCTCCTGGATAGTATTTTGGTGAGAATTTTCGCATCTGTGTTCATCAAGGATATCGGTCTGTAATTCTCTTTTTTGATGGGATCCTTGTCTGGTTTTGGGATCAAGGTGATGCTGGCCTCATAAAATGAGTTTGGAAGTTTTCCTTCCATTTCTATTTTTTGGAACAGTTTCAGGAGAATAGGAATTAATTCTTCTTTAAATGTTTGGTAGAATTCCCCTGGGAAACTGCCTGGCCCTGGGCTTTTGTTTGTCTGGAGATTTTTGATGACTGTTTCAATCTCCTTACTGGTTATGGGTCTGTTCAGGTTTTCTATTTCTTCCTGGTTCAGTTGTGGTAGTTTATATGTCTCTAGGAATGCATCCATTTCTTCCAGATTGTCAAATTTGTTGGCATAGAGTTGCTCATAGTATGTTCTTATAATTGTTTCTATTTCTTTGGTGTTGGTTGTGATTTCTCCTCTTTCATTCATGATTTTGTTTATTTGGGTCCTTTCTCTTTTCTTTTTGATAAGTCTTGCCAGAGGTTTATCAATTTTATTAATTCTTTCAAAGAACCAGCTCCTAGTTTCATTGATTTGTTCTATTGTTTGTTTGTTTGTTTGTTTGTTTTGGTTTCTATTGCATTGATTTCTGCTCTGATCTTTATGATTTCTCTTCTCCTGCTGGGTTTTGGCTTTCTTTCTTGTTCTTTCTCCAGCTCCTTTAGGTGTAGGGTTAGGTTGTGTATTTGAGACCTTTCTTGTTTCTTGAGAAAGGCTTGTACAGCTATATATTTTCCTCTCAGGACTGCCTTTGCTGTGTCCCACAGATTTTGAACCGTTGTGTTTTCATTATCATTTGTTTCCATGAATTTTTTCAATTCTTCTATAATTTCCTGGTTCACCCATTCATTCTTTAGAAGGATGCTGTTTAGTCTCCATGTATTTGGGTTCTTTCCAAATTTCCTCTTGTGATTGAGTTCTAGCTTCAGAGCACTGTGGTCTGAAAATATGTAGGGAATGATCCCAATCTTTTGATACTGGTTGAGACCTGATTTATGACGCAGGATGTGATCTATTCTGGAGAATATTCATATGCAGTAGAGAAGAATGTGTATTCTGTTGCTTTGGGATGAAATGTTCTGAATATATCTGTGATGTCCATCTGGTCCTGTGTGTCATTTAAGGCCTTTATTTCCTTGTTGATCTTTTGCTTGGATGATCTGTCCATTTCAGTAAAGGGCGTGTTAAAGTCCCCTACTATTATTGTATTGTTGTTGATGTGTTTCTTTGATCTTGTTATTAATTGGTTTATATAGTTGGCTGCTCCTACGTTAGGGGCGTAGATATTTAAAATTGTTAGATCTTCTTGTTGGACAGACCCTTTGAGTATGATATAGTGTCCTTCCTCATCTCTTATTATAGTCTTTGGCTTAAAATCTAATTGATCTGATATAAGGATTGCCACCCCAGCTTTCTTCTGATATCCATTACCATGGTAAATTGCTTTTCACCCTCTCACTTTAAATCTGGAAGTGTCCTCGGGTCTAAAATGAATTTCTTGTAGGCAACATATTGATGGGTTTTGGTTTTTTATCCATTCTGATACCCTGTGTGTTTTTATTGGGGCATTTAGCCCATTAACATTCAGGGTAACTATTGAGAGATATGAATTTAGTGCCACTGTATTGTTTGGTGCCATTGTAAGTTGATTGTTACTGTATATTGTCTCTGTTCCTTTCTGATCTACTACTTTTAGGCTCTCTCTTTGCTTAGAGGACCCCTTTCAATATTTCCTGTAGAGCTGGTTTAGTGTTTGCAAATTCTTTCAGTTTTTCTTTGTCCTGGAAGCTTTTTATCTCTCCTTCTATTTTCAATGATAGCCTAGCTGGATATAGTATTCTTGGCTGCATGTTTTTCTCGTTCAGTGCTCTGAATATATCATGCCAGTTCTTTCTGGCCTGCCAAGTCTCTGTGGATAAGTCTGCTGCCAATCTAATATTTTTACCATTGTATGTTACAGACTTCTTTTCCTGGGCTGCTTTCAGGATTTTCTCTTTGTCGCTAAGACTTGTAAATTTTACTATTAGATGACGGGGTGTGGACCTATTCTTGTTGATTTTGAGGGGAGTTCTCTGCACCTCCTGGATTTTGATGCTTGTTCCCTTTGCCATATTAGGGAAATTCTCTACAATAATTCTCTCCAATATACCTTCTGCTCCCCTCTCTCTTTCTTCTTCTTCTGGACTCCCAATTATTCTAATGTTGTTTCGTCTTATGGTGTCACTTACCTCTCAAATTCTCCCCTCATGGTCCAGTAGCTGTCTGTTCCTCTTTTACTCAGCTTCTTTATTCTCTGTCATTTGGTCTTCTATATCACTAATTCTTTCTTCTGCTTCATTTATCCTAGCAGTAAGAGCCTCCATTTTTTATTGCACCTCATTAGTAGCTTTATTTCAACTTGGTTAGATTTTAGTTCTTTTATTTCTCCAGAAAGGGCTTTTATATCTCCAGAGAGGGTTTCTCTAATATCTTCCATGCTTTTTTCGAGCCCGGCTAGAACCTCGAGAATCATCATTCTGAACTCTATATCTGACATATTACCAATGTCTGTATTGATTAGGTCTCTAGCCTTTGGTACTGCCTCTTGTTCTTTTTTTTTGTGGTGAGTTTTTCCGCCTTGTCATTTTTTCCAGATACGAGTATATGAAGGAGCAAATAAAATACCAAAAGGGTGGCAAAGACCCCAGGAAAAATGCACTTTAACCAAATCAGAAGTGACCCCAAATAGTGGTGGGGGGAGAAAGGGGATAAAAAGAAGTTCAGAAAAAAAATTTTAAAAAGAAAACAAATAAAGAAAAAATGTAAAAAAGAAAAATACATTTATATATTAGACTGGTGACTAGAACAGAGTCACCCATTTAATTTTGGGGTATTTTGGTCTCTTAGAAGAAACTACCTCCCAAAATTTTAAAGAATGGAAAACATATATAAGGGTAAACACAATGAAGGGATGGAATATGCCTATAAAGATGAAAAAAAAATTTTTTTAATTTCTAAAAAAAGGAGTTGATAAAGTAAGTTGGTTGGGAGAATAAAGAAAAAGAAAGTGGAGAGAATTTGCTCAGGCTGGAGACTAGAGCAAGCCTGGAGCTAGATTTAGTATATATTTTGATCTACTAGAGGAAGTTTTACCCCAAATTTTTTAGAAGAAAAAAACCCTATGTGTGTACAAAAAATAAATCCTATGAAGGATAAAATATGACTATAATAATGAAGGTTCAAAAAAGATTATTATTATTTTTGGAAAGGTATTGTTAAGATAAACTAGTTAAAAAACGTTAAAAAAGAAAAGGGTAAAAGTTAAAAAAAATTAGCAGAAGAAAAAATATAAAATTAAAGAAAAAAATTAAATTAACTGCAAGACTAAAGAATCATGGGGAGAAAGCCATGAATTCCGTGCTTTGCTTTCTCCTCCTCTGGAATTCCTCTGCTCTCCTTGGTAAGTGAACTTGGTCTTGGCTAGATTTCTTGTTGATCTTCTGGGGGAGGGGCCTGTTGTAGTGATTCTCAAGTGTCTTTGCCCGAGGCAGAGCTGCACCGCCCTTACCAGGGGCCGGACTAAGTAATCCACTTGGTTTTGCATTTCGGGAGCTTTGCTTCCCTGAACTTTTTCCATAGAGCTCCGGAGGATGACAATGAAAATGGCGACCTTCCATTCTCCGGCCCGGAGGAGCCGAGAGCTCGGGGCCCCACTCCTCAGTGTGCCCTCAGAGAGAAGCCCCATCTACTCCCATCTCCCTCGCCTCTGGCCGCGCTCCGAGCTCACCAAGCCTGCGGCCGGTTCAAGGTTAATCAGAGCCAAGAGCTCACTCCTCGGCTCTGTCTCTGTAGCCGGCTTCCCCACTCTAATACCTGCGAGCTCTGTGACACTCAGACACCCCTGATCCTTCTGTGACCCTGCGGGACCTGGGGCCACGGTGACCGTGTGTGGGCTTCATACCGGTTTAGCCTCTGGAGCGACATCCCTCAGTGGAGCAGACTTTTAAAGGTCCTGATTTAGTGCTCCGTTGCTCCGCCGCTTGCCGGGAGCCGGCCCCTCCCCCGCAGTCTATCCTCCCGTCGCTTTCGATTCACTTCTCTGCCGGTCCTACCTTTCAGAAAGTGGTTGATTTTCTGTTTCCAGAATTGCTGTTCTTCCTCTCTTCATACTCCTGTTGGATTTGTAGGTGTTTGCAATGGTTTGATAAGCTATCTAGCTGATCTCCTGCTACCTGATGTAGTCTCAGCTGCTACATCTCCGCCATCTTTGTCTTCAAACATTCTTTAATGAACACCCCTGCAGAAGGTGTTCTAACTAGTGATGTTTTAATAAACTCTGTTTGGAGGGCACCTGAGTGGCTCAGTCAGTTAAGCTCCTGATTATTGATTTCAGCTCAGGTCATGATCTCAGGGTCCTGAGAACAAACCCACATTAGGCTCCACATTCAGGGTGGATTCTGCTTGAGATTCCTTCCCCCACCCCTGTCCCTTCCTTGTTCAAGTGTGGCATGCTCTCTCCCTGTTTCTTTCTCAAATAAATAAATAAAATATTTTAAAAACTGTGTTCAGTATACTTTTCTCAGAGGTTCCTATTTGTTGATTCATGGGTTCCAGGGAGTAGTTACCTACCAAGGAGAAATTGCATCAACGAAAGCAAACCCATATCAAGGCATAAAGAAGAAAGACCAAAAAAAAAAAAAAAAAATCAGATCTGCATTTAGGTCTTTGAAGACACCAGTTCTTTTCTATTTATCCTGGGAAAATACTCTCCAAAAATATACAGTCACCATAAGAATGAACAGAACAAAAAGTTTGCCTGGCTGGCTCAGTCAGTTAAACCTCTGCCTTTGACTCAGGTCATAATCCCAGGGTCCCGGGATTGAGTCCAACATGGGGCTTCTTGCTCAGCAGGGAGCCTGATGCTCCCCCTGCTTGTGCTCTTTCTCTCTCAATCTGACACATAAAATCTTTAGAAAAAAAAATTAACAGAACCCAAATTAAAACAAATTATAGAAGCTTTTACAGCTACATTGAATGCCATTTATATGATCATCTCTCGATATTACTATTCAATGTCATGTGAATATATTTTATATCCTGTAGATTGGAAATTGTCAATGTTATTTGGAGAAAATACAGTATGAACCCCATAGAAGAAAAGATACCTCAGATGTAGTAGTAGATTTGCCAAGTAAATATGATCCAAAAACAAAACAGAAGTTTAACCAAAACATCAAAAATTTAGGCTAACATTAGTCATACCTTGGACTCATTTATTTATATGATAGAAAATTATGTATGTTAAAATTAAAGAAATATATTTACATTTATTTAGATAAACATCAATAGAATAGTATCAAAAGAAAAAGCATATCATGGTAAAATAATATTTATGTGTATGTGAAAAAAACAAATTATAGATAGTGTTCACATACAGTAAAGTATGAAATCAAACAAGAAAGTGTAGCACACCAATTTTAAGGAAGAGAGAAAGAATGGAGGGGAGGGCTTTATCTAAGTTTGTAACTTTTGCTCTTTTTAAAAATGTAAAAATAATTTTAATGTTAATTTGATAAAATATTAATGTCTGCTTAATCTATGAGGTGGATATAGTTATAAATGTCAGATTATTTCTATATAATTGAAATATATTTACCTTAGATACATGGATTTTAAAATAATTAAAATTTCCCACTCTAATTACCCCTCATTTTTCACTCATTTTTTTTTCTTGATAATTCAGTCTAAGTCAAGGAAACAAAGCAAATAACTTGGCATAGAAAGCATTCCATTATAAGCTTTAGAATATTGTTATCTATTTAAATGTAACCAGATTTCTAGTTTCATTTATATCCATTTTTTGGAAGTTGAAATGTAGACACATCTTGAATGGAATACAAATGTTTTATAAAAGTTATGAGCTCCTTAGTGACTCCCACTTATTTGAAGTACAAATTACATAATGGTTTTATAGACCTTTAAGAATGGGACATTACTGTAAATTCTAAAATAGCATTTCTTGGGGTGCCTGGGTGGCTCAGTGTGTTAAGTGTCTGACTTTTGGTTTTGGCTCAGGACATGATCTCAGGATCATGAGATCCCAGCCCTGAGATCCACACTTAGTTCAGAGTTCGCTTAAGATTTTCTACTTTTTGGAGCACCTGGGTGGCTCAGTGGGTTAAGCCTCTGCCTTCAGTTCAGGTCATGATCTCAGGGTCCTGGAATCGAGCCCTGCATGGGGCTCTCTGCTCAACAGGGAGCCTGCTTCCCTCCCTTTCTCTCTCTGCCTGCCTCTCTGCCTACTTGTGATCTCTCTCTCTCTCTGTGTCAAATGAATACATAAAATAAAAAAAAAAAAAAAAAAAGATTTTCTACTTTTCCCTCTCCCTCCCCCTCTGCTCCTCCCAGCACTATCCATGCTCCTGTGCCATGCACATGTGCTCTTTTTCTCCAAATAAACAAATAAACAAATAAATAAATAACATCGTATACTTTGAAATTTGTATCTTATACTTTTAAAATATTCCTATGTTTTAAGTTCTAATTATCTCTTCAAATGTAAATTTTTTTTTACAATTTTTGAAAAGGTAATGATCACATGATTGGAGTTGGCCTGCCATTCTGAGTGTTCTTGGCATGGTTCTCATGAGCTGGAGCAAGACTTCAGCCACAGAAGCAGAAACATACAGGTGCCTGGGGTGGGAAGCTGTCAGCCTACTTCAAGAAACATACAGAAAGCTTCAGGTTAACCCAGATGTGGGCTCAGAAACATGGGATATCAGAAACATGTGGTTTAGTAATATACATACATGCTACAACCTAGAAGAAATTATCAGAAGTATGGAATGAAGACTAAACTTGCGTCAGTACCCAGAATCAACCAGAGTTACTGGTTTCTTGATCATTTTTTTCAGAGATAGTTCAAGTGGAAGGAAAAATGTGTATGTGAGCATATAGTATATATTTCATATATGCTATATTTAGTTTTCATGCAAATTATTGCATACTACACACATTGTTTAGTACTTTTCAATTTTATTTAAGACTATAACCAGGCAATTGTCAGTAACAATATATTTGGAGATAACTTTTAAATTTTAAGCTGCACTATTCCTTTGTGTGGATGTATCAGACTTTGATCTGATCTGTTCCTTAATGCTGCATCTTTAGGTTACTTCTACTTTTTGCCATTCCAAAAAAATATATAATCTGCATATTTTCACATGTAATATTTGAAATAAATGTGACTATATCTTTAATTATCCAGTTATTAATGTCCAGATTAGATCTAAATTGTATTTAGCATCTGTATATAGTACACAGAACTATCAGAAAACTTGTTATCTTAGGGTAAAAATCTGTTATATGACATTTCATTTTGCATTCAGAAATATTTTATACACACACATGCACACACACACAATCAGAAAGTTTATAATAAAGTATCTGACATTAATAAGGCATATGTGTTGACTAAAGATTTTTTCCTAAAGTAGTTAAACTTGAATTTTTTTTAAAAGTTAGCTGTTACAGAATTCTTTAAAAATGTTTATTTCTCTGATTTTTAAACATTAAAGATACTTAATTTAATTCAACATTTTGGATGAATCAGGTCCATTAATATGAATTTCAGTCATTGTGCTCTGTGCTAATACAGGTTAATTAGACACTTAAAACTTGTTGTCTATATATTATATGGTCCAGATTCTAATGATTCCTGTTGTTAAATATTCATAGTATTTTTGAACATCTCTGCTATTTTTAGGTAATCTAAGTTCTCATTAAAGTATTGCAAATATCATTCAGAACTTTCATGCATTTATTTAACAAATTGTTACCTGTGTGGCAAACAGGGTTCTAGATCCTGGAGATGCATCAATGGGCAAGCGGGGAGCCTCTGTCCTGACGGAGTCTATTTTCCACAGGGAAGTTAGATAATAAACATTTGCTGTCATCCTGGGATACTAGATAAAACGTGTTGTTTACCCTGATTTAGTGGGTTATAAAGCACCAGAACCTTGTTTGATAGAGAACTTTTCTTTTAAACAATGTATTTTAGCTTTACAACATTCCTTCTTTGATATTCCAGCCAAACAGAATATGGTAGAAACATTTATATTGAAATTTCTTGGGTAGGTATTAGAATCTCTTCTGTTTGACACTATAACTACCAAAATTAGAAAAATGTGACCAGAAGCATTGCAGATCGTATTCATGGATTTTGATAGAACACTTCATTTCTTTCCTTGGCAAATACTTAGAAAGTAGAAGAAAGGACGACTACTGAATGCTAGGATTATTGTGTATTTTATTACTTTTGCTTTTATAAAAGTCCCATAAAAAAGGTAATATCATTTTATAGATTTTTTTAAAAATCTGAAGCCTAAATAGGTTATATTGCTTTTCCAATGTCATATACCTAAGTGAGAGGGAGATAACTTCCAGGCTTCAGAACACAAGCTTTCTTCAATAAGCTGCAATTAAACTAATAAAGAATCTAGATTTTTTCTGGTACTATATATTTTGTGTCTACTAGGTTGATTAGTGGGTGGAACAGTGTGAGAGGGAGGAATATGTGAACATTCCTCAGAAAGTTGGCAGGCTGTCAGATGGTCTGAGGTACACAACAAACACAGGGCTTTATATAGTCATAAAATTAACATTTCCCAAGTATAGAAATGTAACTAGGGAGTTTCTACCACTGTCTCTAGGATGCAATTCAACTTTGATCAGGCTGATTTATATATATATATATATATATATATATATATATATATATATGAATATATAGACATATTCATTCACCAACATTAGCATTTTATATCTGTTTCCCCCTTATAAATTACTCTTTACATATTCACTCTATATTTACAAATTGATTTTCTGCCAAAAAAATAGTAAAAGTCCTTTTTCTGATCTATTCCAAACTAAACTAGAAGACGCTATTTCCTACAGTTCCCCAGAAATTAATAACACCTAAAAATCACATGTCAAGTTGTAGTTATGACTTTTTATGGCTAAGTAAAGAAGGATGTAGAATAGTCAATTTGTAAATTTTCTTCTTTTAATGTTCAATGAAAATAAAATTCACTAGGAGATAAAATTCATCCTCAAATTCATATGTAAGCATAAAAATATCCACCCCCTTCTTTAAAAACCATTGTTTTTCCTTTTGAAGATGACTTTTTTCTCTGACTACTTAAAAAGATATTCCCTTTGTCTTTGACATTCAGGATTTGACTATAATATGCCTAGATGTAGTTATCTTTTTAATTATCCAAATTGTTTTTTTAAGATCTTATTTTTATTTATTTATTTGAGAGGGAGAGAGCATGACAGAGAGCATGAGAGGGGAAAGGTCAGAGAGAGAAGCAGGCTCCCCACTGAGCAGGGAGCCTGATGTGGGACTCTGTCCTGGGACTCCAGGATCATGATCTGAGCCAAAGGCAGTCGTTTAACCAACTGGGCCACCAGGTGCCCCTCCAAATTAGGTTTTCTAAGCTTTATAAACTTGTAGGTTGACAGGTTTCATCTGATTTAAGAAATTCTAGATCAGCATTTCTCCAAATATTGCTTCATTCCCATGTTGTTTATCTTCTCCTTCTGAGAAACAACTACAATTCAACTATTTGATTATGTCCCATATGTTTATTGCTTTCTTTTTTTATTATTTTTTCCCTTTTTGCTTTAGTATGTATAGTTTTTATTACCTTTTCAATGAATTCACTAACTATCCTGCTATATCTAATCTATTGTCAGATCAATTCAATTAATAAATAACCTCACATATTTTCCTCATATTTTAAAAAATATATTAATCAGAGTTAGTTTGAAGTCTTCTTTATCCTAATTCCATCATCTGGATCATCTCTGGGTCTCTTTCTCTTGACTATTTTTTTTCTGTACTAGCAAGCAGTTGAATCCAAGCACATTTTTCTGATCCTTTTGAGATTTTGTTTTAGGCTTTTTAAAGGCACTATATCTGGTTTGTCCTTATTCCAAGGAACTGGTTCTTACTCTTATAAAATGATCTTATTGGGTCTCAAGCTAAAGCTCAGGGTATTCATCAAATTCTTCCCCCTGTAGCTGGGACAAATGTCATCTTTCATTTCCCAACTACTGTTTGGCTTCTCTGCACTTTGCCAGGATCTCCACATTTCAGAAGCTATTCTAAGTTAGGTCTGATCAAATCTGTGCATTCACAGTTTAAGAGTTGGCCAAGGACCCAATTTGTATGATACCTTTGAGGCTCCTTGTCTATGTCTCTCATTCCTCCCCTACTAATCTAACCACTTGGGCACCTTGGAACTCCTTCTCTTTTCCCCCTGCCTAGTGAAACTGCCACTCTCATCCAGGGTTCTATGTAGAAATTGGAAAATGACTTTGGAGGAAAGCTGGAATGCATATGGTCCTAATAGTCAATGCTTCCTTCATTCAAAAACCATAATCGTGCATTGATTGCTTTCCAATACCAACAAGTAGTCATTGTATACATTTTGGTTCTGACAGCATTAAGGAAAGCCTAATAATATCCAAGACATGTCTTTTAATATGCCATGTGTTACATTGTTTGAAAATCTTATTCTCATTTGGTTTGAAAAAACAAGATCTTCAGAGGAAAGAGATCAATACAAGAGGAAAAAAGTGCCCATTATATAGCGATAGAGAAATATTTCTCAACATATGACTTGGATTCCAGACATATTCAGTCCAATCTCCATTGGACATTTGCAGGATTATGAAAGAAACATTAATATTCACCGTTATGATTCCTAGGCACAACAAATCTTGAATCATCAAAATAAAATTGACTAGTATTTTACTAGTATTTACTAGTATTTTACTACTATTTTACAGTAGATTTTACTTATTAAGCTATGGAAGTATTTTACTTCTACCTTGTGAGAGATGATCTTTAAGGAAATAAATTTGGAAAACTCAACTATCTTTATATTTGTATCCGGAGACCATGAGTCACTCTTTTTTCTCCCCTAGGCACGAGTGCTTGGAGTCGGGGTTGTTGTAATGCCGTGGAGTACTGTCAGCCACACCTCACAACACCCCAATGAGGAAATGTAAAATATCTTTCCCTTTCGAAGGGAGGAAAGGAGGCTCACAGAGATGGTTTGCTTGTATAAAATATCACACCTAGTTAGTGGTGAATAAAATATTTAAAAAACATATTTAAAATTTTTCATTGTAAGACTTTTTCTAACATACCACATTTGTATATTTAACAAAGTTTTGTTGTGTGTGTGTGCGTGTGTGTATAGGAAAGAGAAGTAGAGGCAGGATCAAGGTGAGGAATAAAAGGCTTATAATTAACCACATAACTAGTGAACATTATCTAAACAGGACATCCCAAAAGACTCTCATTAAGTTGGGTGTTATCAGAAAACTTTTGAATCTCTGGCCCACAGTCTAAACAAGGGTTCTGGGAGGCTGCTTCAAGAGACCTCCAGGAAATTTCTGCACAATACTGAGTAAGAAGCTGCAGTGTAAGGGACTGAGGTTTGGTTTTAATGAATTGTGTTACTTCCTCAATTTTGAACTAGTCCTTTCACTTGTCTTTGGAGTACTGTAGACTTTGTATTTTACCCTAATTACAAGAACACCTTCAATAAGATTTTTTTTAACTTCTCTTTTTTCCTCTCCAGGAAGCACTAATGATCTAGAAAAGAATCCAAACTCAGGTGGCAGAAAGATATTTAAATATACGTTTCACCACCCTTTGCTTTAAACTGGGAATTTTCAGCATAAAAATTATTGGATATGCCATATATGGGTATGCTTAATGAGAATACAGTGATGTGGCAAATTTAAATAGCTTTGTTTAAAGCCTTAATTATAAATACAAAATATATTGTGGGGATGAATTTCAAGATCTTTTAAAAATATGCATGTATTCTCTCCCGTTTCTACCACCTGAGATTATAGGGTCTTGCGGCAGCAGCAGAGTGCATAAGGCAGCATGAAGCATGTCATTCAGTGAACACAATCCCATGCACATTTATTTTTTCTGTTCTATGTTAGTGAGTTAGATACATCTTGCTGCTATAGCTCCTGGAGAAGATTGCTGCATTTTTTGGTGGGAGGCTTGCAAAATGAAGGGATTTCAAAACTTCAAAAGTTGGCTTTGAGGTTGTGGCATGCCACCTTTCTTTAAAAATGAGAGCCTGAGCTGCTTTTCATTTCTCTGGAAGGGGAGTGCCACCTGTCATAGAATGTTGCAGCCCCTGCTCATATTTTTGATAAGCAATTTCCATCTAAGTTTTCTTTTCCTGGTGAAGGGTCTAATGTAATTGAAAAATGTTTTGTTTTGTTTTGTTTTGTTTTGTTTTGTTTCAGTTGTAAGAAACTAAAAAAGGATACTTTTTAGGAAAGTGTTTGTATTGAATAATCAAAATTTTACAGGCAGAATGAATTTTGGAAATTGTCGAATTCTCTCATTTACACATAGTGAAACTAAGGTGCTTATCAGTTCAATAATACACATCTACTTAGTAACAAAAGTCAACACTAAGACCCATTTTTTCTCACTCCATTGATATTGCTCTTTATTTTAATTTTTAAAAAATATTTTATTTATTTGAGTGAGAGAGAGAGAGAGCACAAGCAGGGTGAAGGTCAGTGAGAGAAGCAGACTCCCCACTGAGTGGGGATGCCTGGCTCTATCACCAAACTCCAGGATCATGACCTAGGCTGAAGGCACAGGCTTAACTGACTGAGTCACCCAGGTACCCCAATATTGTTCTTTACAGTAAAAACCAAATAAGTTTCAAGAGGATCACGTTCCAGCCTCCTTTTATTTTCAAAAATAAAATTATTCTTGATTACATATAAAATACCCTTGAACATTTTTGCTCCACTAATCAACTTCACTGAGATTAATTTGGGTAGATTTTCAATGATTTTTTCTAATGAATTAATTAAGCATTCAACAATTATGGTCTACAGAAATAGATTAGAAACTGCAAAGAGATAGTCATGTTTGCCATTTAATTTATTATATATCAAATACATGCCAAATTATGCAGGATAGAGAAGATGCATGTTAACTATAAATATATTTAATAATTAAATATATGCAAATTTTTGAAAACAACTTCCTTAAAATATGAGACTTCACTTTCAAGAACTTCACTGAGGAAAACAAACATTTAAGCAAATATAACAAAAGTCCAATAAAATGAATTAATAAACACATCATTTATGCGGAAGTTGCAAAAGTAATGAAATGGGAATCTCAGAGTATTTACATTTAATCATACTTACATTCTTATAAGTGAACTATTATTTAACAGTTCCAGTTCTATATGATTGCAAAATGTATTTTAAATTTTCTCAGTTACTGATGTAAGTGCTAAATAGCTGAAGTTTGACTAATTATTGAAAAAGTTGTCAGGAAGTATATAAAGTTTTCACAATATGGCACAGCTTTGATTCACAGGGAACTGATGAATAATCAAAGAATAAATATGAATATCCAAGCAACCCCTGTGAACTCATATTGAAGGATTCTTTTAGCACATCAAAGGTGATAGCAGAATCAATGACTAGAAAAGAGACTGTTAGACATTTTGGCTGAAGTCCTTTGAATTCTACAGATGTTAATGTTTAGCTCAGATTTTATCACAAATCTAGAATTTAGCTTGGTCCCCAGTAAATAAAACTGAGTGCAAAATGTCCTATATAGAATTGGAATTATTATTATTATTTTTTTTTGTGGTGGAGAGCTCAGTGGCTGACTATTTTTCTTTTGTAATTAGAAACAACCATTTATCAAAGATTTACTCTTTTTCAGGTAATGGGACTATCTCAACTAGTCATTATTATAATTCATTGAGATAAGTAAATTATATCCCCATTTTATAGGTAGTCACACAACTAGCAAATGGCAGAGATAAGATCTACCAAGAAAAAAAATAAATGGACAATTGTCTAGTTAATTTTTATCTTAAAGATGTCTTTATCACTTGCTCAGGAGCAAGAAATTATATTGCCCCTTAGTTATCTGAATGAGGGGTCTATATGGGTTTAATAACACTTTTGATATAGAGATCTATTCTTGAAGGCTAAAAAATATATGTTGTTTAATTCTGGTCATACACCTCCCTTATGGTATATCACACTTCTAGAAGCCATCTTAGAAACCATATAGTTTAATCTATTTTCCATTTGAGTGGACCAAGGAGAAAGAGAACGAGCTCCGTGTAGGACTCTGCACTCAGTGGAGAATCTTCCTGGGATTCTTTTTCTCCCTCTCCCTTTGGCCTCCCCAGCTCACATGTATGTGAGCTCACTCTCTCTAAAGTAAATAAATTTTTTTTAATAATGGTTTTAGCATGGAGTTTCCTCAAAAAGTTGAAAATAGAGCTACCCTATGACCCAGCAATCGCATTACTGGGTATTTACCCTAAAGATACAAATGTAGTGATCTGAAGGGGCACATGCACCTGAACATTTATAGCAGCAATGTCCACAATAACCAAACTATGGAAAGAACCTAGATGCTCATCAACAGATGAATGGATAAATAAGATGTGGGGTATATATGCAATGGAATACTATGCAGCCATCAAAAGAAATGAAATATTGTCATTTGCAACAACGTGGATGGAACTAGAGGGTAATAAACTGAGCAAAATAAGTCAATCAGAGAAAGACAATTATCATATGATCTCTGTGATATGAGGAATTTCAGAGGCAAGGCAGATGGGTTGGGGGCTAGGGAAGAAAAAAATGAAACAAGATGGGATCAGGAGGGAGAAAAACCATAAGAGACTCTTAATCTTATGAAACAAACTGAGGGTTGTGGGGGGTTGGGAGGATAGGGAAAGGGTGGTTGGGTTATGGACATTGGTGAGAGTATGTGCTATGGTGAGTGCTGTGAAATGTATAAGCCCGATGATTCACAGACCTGTACTACTGGGGCAAATAATACATTATATGTTAATAAAAATAAATAAAAAATAATGGTTTTATTATTGAATTGAATTCATACAATTCACCCATCTAAAGGGTATGATTCAATAGTTTTTACAGCCATTATATATTCACAGAGGTGTGCTACCATCACTAAAATAAATTTTAGAACATTTTCATCATCCTCAAGAAAAACTCATATCTGTTAGTAGTAACTCCCTATTGTACCCAACCTCTGGCCCCAGCCAAAGGTAATTACTACCCTACTTCCTGTCTTATATTTGCCAGTTATGGACATTTAATAGAGATGAATTTGTATGATATGTGATCTTTTGTCACTGGTTTCTGTCACTTGGCACAATATTTTCAAAGTTCATCTATGCTTAACTGACAGCCCACGTGGGTGTCACTGGATATATTACATTTTTGATCAACTGTTCAGTTTGATGGTCATTTGGGTTGTTTACACTTTTGGGCTCTAACAGTAGTGCTTAATTACTTAATTAATGTACCAGTCTTTATGTGAACATGTCTTTTCATTCCATTCAGGTGTATATCCAAAAATGGAATTGTTGGCTCATAGTAAGTTAAGTCTAGATTTGAACTTTGGGGAATGGCCAGACTGTTTTCCAATGAACATTTTATATTTTATAAAATATTTTATATTCCTGTCAGCAACATATGAGAGTTCCAATTTCTACACTTCATCTTCAATATTTGTTAATATCTTTTTTGTTATAGACATTCTAGCATATATGAAGTGGCATCCCATATTTCTGACTTACATTTCTCTAATGGTTAATACTGTTGAATATCTTTTTATAAGCTTATTGACCATTTGTATCTCTTCTTTGAAGAAATGTCTACTCTCATCCTTTACCAATTTTTAATTGGGTTTCACATCTTTTTATTATTGATTTATATGAAAAAAATAGATATCTCCTTATATAGTCTAGGTACAAGTTCCTAAACAGATCTATCATTTGCAAGTATTTTTCTCATTTTGTGGATTTTTCCCATTCTGTGGATTGTCTTTCATTTTTGTGATGGTGTCCTTTGAAAACACAGTGACATCTATACTTTTGGCTTTGAGGATTTTTGTTTGTTTTTAGTTAAGAGCACGTTTCTTGGTTTGTCTCTGTCTTCCCCCACCCCTTTGCTGGTTTGTTTTGTTTCTTAAATTATATATATGAGTGAAATCATATGGAATTTGTCTTTCTCTGACTAATTTCACTTAGCATAATACTCTCTAGCTCCATTCATGTCATTGTAAATGGCAAGATTTCATTCTTTATTATGGCTGAGTAACATCCCACTATATATATATATATATATATATATATATATATGTGTACACACACACACACACATATATATGTAACATCCCTCTATATATATATATCCCACATCTATATATATATAGATATATATATCTATATATATATATCCCACATCTTTACCCATTCATTAGTCAGACACTTGGGCTGTTTCCATAATTTTGCTATTGTAGCTAATTGTGCTATAAACATCAGGGAGCTTATATCCTTTTGAATTAGTATTTTTGTTTTCTGTGGGTAAATACCTAGTACTGCAATTGCCAGATCATAGAGTAGTTCCATTTTTGAATTTTTGAGGAAACTCCATACTGTTTTCCACAGTGGCTTCACCAGTTTGCATTCTCACCAATAGTGCAAGAGGGTTCCCCTTTCTCCACATCCTTACCAATACCTGTTGTTTCTTATATTGTTGATTTTAGCCATTCTAATAGGCATGAGGTAATATCTCACTCTAGTTTTGATGTCTGTTTTCCTGACGATGGATGATGTTGAGCATCTTTTGATGTGTTTCCTGGCCATCTGAATGACTTCTTTTTTAATTTAATTTTTATTTTTTAATTAACATATAATGTATTATTTGCCCCAGGGGTACAGGTCTGCATCTGGATGACTTCTTTGGAAAAATGTCTTTTTATTTCTTCTATCCATTGTCATTTATTGATTGATTGATTTAAGACAGTGGGCGGGGGGTGGGGGCAGAGGGAGAGAGAGATTCTCAAGCAGGTTATCCACTGAGTGTGGAGCCACATGTGGGTTTGATTCCACAATCCTGAGATCATGACCTGATTACAATCACGAGTCAGTCATTTCACCAACTAAACCACCCAAGCACCCTTCTTCTGCTTGCTTTAATTGGATTATTTATTTATTGGCTGAAAAGCATGGTGGTATCTACTTTGTTTTTTTAAGATTTTATTTACTTATTTGAGAGAGAGAGAACATGAGAGAGCAGCACAAGAGGGTTGGGGGAGGAGAGGGAGAAGCAGAACTCAATCCCAGGCCCTGGGATCATGACGTGAGCTGAAGATAGGCACTTAAGTGACTGAGCCACCCAGGCATCCAGTGGCATCTACTTTTAAAAGATGCATTCCATACATAATGTAAGTGTGACTGATAGATACCAAAGGAATAAAACAGATTGCATCATTCTTATAGAATGTAGAGATCAAGACCAAGAATTTTATAGCCTTCAGGACAGGACACAAAACTTAATAGTCAGTCATCACAAAACTCAGATATAATGACCTTCAAAATTAATTTAACATGGCACATCATGGTTAATGTATAGCATAGAGTGGTACAGAGAATTCAATATATAAATTCATACATATACATTTGTATATGTGAATGCATATATATGTATATGAGTTGACCATATACTCACATAGAATTACATAGAATAGAATACTCACATAGAATAAGTTCCAAAACAGCTGACCCAGAAAGGCAAAAGGACTAATAACAAAACAAAGCACTCTGTGCATCTCTTTGGAGATAATTTTATTAGGCATCTTAAGGCCAACATAACTTTATGAAGTCAAGAAAGCTGTTTAGTGGAACTAGTGGTCCACTAGTTGGCTTGTTTTCTAGGTGTAGGTTACACGCTTCCTCTCCCTGTTCTGATTTATTTATTTATTTATAAACATTCATTTAAGTAATCTCTACACACCATGTGGGTTTCAAACTCATGACCCTGAGATCAAGAGTCGAATGCTCCACTGATTGAGCCAGCCAGGTGCCCCCCCACCCCAGGTCTGGTTTATCTGAGTACAGGGACTTCAATACCCAATTTGAAGGAGGAGAAAGAAACCAGGAATGAATGAGTGGAAAGAAGGCTTGAGACATAATCCTCTTAAGGTGACTTAATTTTCTCAGATTCAGTGTTTTTGGTTAGATTCCAAGAAGTTGTCACACACACACACACACACACAATTGTGTGAACTTATTACTGCCCAATATTGATTGATACCCAACTCAGAGGAAAATATTTAAAGAAACATCTGTGGTTCATTACTTTTTGCACAGGGTCTAAAATCTATCTTTCAGTTCTTACCACCCAAGATGAGATTATCCAGACTACAGTGCTTTGACACCCCATGAGATCTTTTTTTTTTTTTAAAGATTTTATTTATTTATTTGTCAGAGAGAGAGAGAGAGAGAGAGAGTGAGCACTGGCACTGGCAGACGAAGGCAGAGGGAGAAGCAGGCTCCCTGACGAGCAAGGAGCCCAATGTGGGACTCGATCCCAGGACACTGGGATCATGACCTGAGCCGAGGGCAGCTGCTTAACCAACTGAGCCACCCAGGCGTCCCTTTTTTTTTTTTTAAACTGAATTGTATCTTTGACTTATCATTCTAATGTAAGGGATACTGTAAGGTGTGTCTGTCTGTGTCCTGAAAAGTCCCTTAAGTAGTGATGTGCTGATAAATGCTTGACAACTAGCTCTGCAGGGAGCAAAAAGCCCTCATTTGTAGCATGTACTGATTCCCATGGTGTAAATTCTTCCACAGTGGCTGATTTCAAGATACCAATGTGACATCCCAGGCCTTAGAGTGGGGAAAAGATGCTTATAACTGAATCCTATGAAGTGGTTGAGGTGGTGTCAGCTCCTGACCACCACCATCTTCAGGGGTAAGCATTCTTCTTAACTAGTGGATACAGTCAATTACATACAAGATCAAATTGTAGGTCTTGTGTTTGTACCAGGAAGCTAACAGCCAAATTGAAAGCTAATTTACAACAAGATGTGTAGGTCTTCATAGCATGCTTTTTGATATGTCATTCCTAGGTCCATTTATTAAAAAAAAAAAAATTCTTGTTTTTATCTCTTCTTTTACTCCTACTTTTAGTTTATTCCATCTTTCAAAATTCTATTTGTAAACTGTCTCAGTTATTTCCCAGAATGAGTTATGGTAGATTTAAATAAAGAAATGAATAATCCTTATATGACTTCAGGCACAGAACAGAGATTAAAGGTGAAGTACTGGTTTATCCCTGGGATGAAAACACAAAAAGAAGGTTGCCTGCCAGCCCCACCTCTACGCAGACAGGAGCAGTTCACTTCTCCCTCTGGTCCTCAGAGTCCTTGCCTATGCAGTTAGGTTAATGTCAGGATGAGCTCTAATGTCATTCAAATTATCCTTAATTGTGTAATTCCAAAAGCTTCTGGTTCATTCTAAAATTAAATTCTATTGATATTCAACACAGTTTGAATAAACTATGTAATTTTATGCCTATGTTCAAATGATTTTAATATTATACTCAATTTTAGCTTTTCCAGATTGCTATTGGCTCATTGGTGTTGACAGGCAAACTTGTGGGTGCATATAATTAGCTTTTTATAAAATGACATTTCATCTGTAGGCAGAGTAACAAATTTTGAATTTTATGCATGAAAAGATTGATAGCTGGCACAATTATTAATTTCTGCAGGCTTCCTGTTGGTGGTATATGATTTGGAAAAGCATTTGCATTTATACTCTAATAAAAGAAAGCTCTATCTTCTCCTTTAATTTTGGAAAGTATAATACTTTAAGCAACTCTAACTTAATAGTCTTAATACCCAGGGATATGTTAGCAATTCATATGAGCAGGTAGCCATGACATGGTACAAAATGTTCTGGGTTTGTTAGAATTTTGGCTGAAGCTCCAGCTATACCTGGATAACCACTTGACCTTGAGCAAGTTCAGGACTTCAACCTGAATGTTCAGTCTGCCTAAGCCTCAGCTTCATGTTGTCAAATGGGCAAATCTCCTTACCTTTCAGGGCTGATTTGAAAATCAAATGAAATATAGATTAAATATCCCCAGCATAGTTCCAACTTGGCAACCGTGGACATTGATGAAAACCTTCTCACTGGTCTCTCAACTGTTTTTTTAGTGCAAAATTTCTCATTGATACTCAAGGGCTTGGCTTAAACCAAACGGTATGAGAATTGTTTCTTCCCAAACTCCTTAAAGTAGCTTTATTCCTTTTTGACTTTTCTCACCAAAACAAATTTGGTAAAATATTTTAGTCATAGGTATTCAGAAGAAAAAACAAATTTAAATCATTGTCCTAAAAGGCAAGTGAGGCCTTTGTGCCACAAATATTCTGAATTTAAAAGACTGCTTAGTTCTTTTTTTTTCTGTTGGTTAAATATATGAAAATCACATTTCTTGGTATCTCACACATAGAAAATACAGTTTTGACCTATTAAACTATTGACCTTTTAAACATTCGGGAGTAATTACCTTATATTCTAATCCTATATTATAAGGAGACATATATGTATATAGAACTTAAATTTAAGGAATAAAAAAGACTAAAATTTAAGGAATTGAACATTCTATGGATCTGTACATTCAAAATAAATTTTACTGTAGAAGATATCACCTTATTTTTAAAATGTGTTGAGGAAGGAAACTGTCAGATGGTGAACTTGTGAAAGTACCATTTAAATGCAATTTATAGGGTACAAAATATACCTTATAAAAAAACAAAAGCTATTGGATTCTTACTTTCAATTAGAAATCGTTAAATTTAAATCCCAGGTAAAGAAGATATGAATGATGTAATGTGTATCAACTAAGTGGTCATAACAATTAAGTATGAGATTGTGTCATCATATATCTGTTTCAGAAATGCCATATACAAATATATCATAAACCAATACAGTGTGGGAAAACCCCAAACCACTCTTGGAACAGAGTGAACTGTGGGATAATATTACAAAACAATAAAGCATCTTTCTAAAAATGTAAGTGAAATTTACAAATATATAAAGCTAATTGCCCCTTTATCTTATAATTTAATGTATATAAGCATGTAAGTCAGTATTAATATATGAGCTTGATAGTTCATAATTATCACCACTAGTAATATGTGTGTGTATATATATAATATCCATAAATATGTTAATAAAAATATATTGTTCTGAAAACTTGACTAAATCTCATCTATCTCCAAATAAATGTTCACAGATTTGATCATTCATTTTCAACCTGAGTATTTTGCACACTCTTTCACGTGTAGAGAAATGAACAATATTTCTTCCTTCTCTCCCATGTTATTAGGTTTACTTGAGCCTTTGCTCAGATACCAGCCTAATGGTGCTCCAGGTCCTGGGAAGCCCAGGATGTGACCTCATTAATTTCAACAAAAAGGGACTTTCCTCACACCTGGGAACACAGTCAGCAATGCAGAAATGATATGTTCCCTTGCGGACTATGCACCCTTCCCTATCTAAATTTTCAGCATAGCATGAACTGAGGACTTTCATACTCAAGACTAGTAACTATGCTGACTGATACTTGATTTGTTATTTTCTTCTACAGCAACTATGCCCTGTACATAGTAGTTTCACTATGCTTTTTTTTTTTTTTTTTTGCTTTTTTAAGAAAGACTAGGGTTGGAGCACCTGGATGGCTCTGTTGGTTAAACATCTGACTCTTGATTTTGGCTCAGGTTGTTATCTCTAGGGTCATGGGATTGAGCCCTAATAGGGCTCCACGTGCAGTGTGGCATCTCCTTGTCCCTCTCCCTCTGCTCCTCCCTTCTTGCTCTCTCTCTCCCATAAATAAATCAATATTAAAAAAAAATAAAGCCTGGGGAGGATAACACCTACCTTTCTTATCTCTGAGATGATTCTGTGAGGCCTGTTAGTAAATTATACCAGATGGAGAGGTGTTCTTATGAAAGGTTCATATTATTTAGCCTCAACTTTGTACATGACTTCATGTAAAAACATGTTTGTATTTTTATGAACTTGTCTCAGTGCCAGCTATCACCAAAAGGATTAGAAAAGAGGAAATAGTGGGTAGGAGACCGTAGAGTGCTTTCACACTTACAACTGTTTCCATCTTCTTTCAGAATAGTCTTTCCCAAAGAGAATATAAATTTGAGAAAATAATTGGTAAAGCTATTCCTGTAAGACCATGCTGACACCCTGATCTTGAACTTCCCATCCTCCAGAACTGTGAGAAATAAATTCCTATTGTTTATAAGCTACCCATTTTATGGCTTTTATTATAGCAGACTGAATGGACTGAGAGAGTAGCCTCATGCTAAATTCATTGATAAATGTGTGTATTCTGACCTCTTCACTGGTTGGCTATTCCTTTGTCTCTCCCTCTTCTTGGCCCTCCCTTTAACCTGAGACACAAAATTCAGATTAGGCCAGTTAATAACCTTACAATGGCCTCCAAATGTTCAAGTGAAAGGAAGAGTTGCACATCTCTCACTTTAAATCAAAACTGGAAATGATTCAGTTTAGTGAGGAAGGCACGTTGAGTACTGAGAGGCCAGAAGCTAGACCTCTTGTGCCAAAAAATTAGCTACTTTGTTAATTCAAAGGATAATCTCTTGAAGGAAATTAGAATTGCTACTCTAATGTGCACATGAATGGTAAGAAAGAGAAACAGGCTTGATGATATAGAGAAATTCCTAGTGGTCCGGTTAGAAGATCAAATCAACCACAACATTCTCTTAAACCTAAGACTAACACAGAACAAGGCCCTAATGCTCTGCAGTTCTGTGAGGGCTGAGAGAGGTGAGGAAGCTGCAGAAGGAAAGTCTGAAGCTGGCAGAGGTAGGTTCATGAGGTTTAAAGGAAGAAGCCAGCTCCACAACATAGAAGTACAAGGTGAAGCAACAAGTGTTGGTGGAGAAGCTATGGCAAGTTCTCCAGAATGTCTAGTTAGGATAATTAGTGAAGGTGGCTACAGTGAACAACAGATTTTCAATGTAGATGAAACAGCCTTCTGTTAGAAGAAGATGCCATCTAGGACTTTCACAGCTAGAGAGGAGAAGTCAACGCCTGACTTCAAAGCTTCAATGGACAGACTCTTTTTAGGGGCTAATGCATCAGGTGACTTGAAGTTGAAACCAACGCTCACTGACCGTTCTGAAAATCCTGAGATCTTTAAAAATTATGCTAAATCTATTCTGCCTGTGCCTTATAAATAGAACAGCAAAGCCTGAGTAATTTGTCTACAAATGTGTTAATTTGTAAACACATCTGTTTACAATATGGTTTACTAAATATTTTAAGCTCATTGATGAGACATACTGCTTGGAAAAAAATCCTTTTCAAAATATTACTATTCACTGGCAGTACATCTGGTCACCCAAGCATTCTGATGGGGATGTATAATGAGATTAATGTGATTTTATGCCTGCTAACACAACATCTGTTGTGCAGCGCATGGGTCAAGGAGTAAGTTTGACATTCAAGTCTCATTATTTAAGATACATTTTGTTAAGCTATAGCTGTCATAGATAGGAATTCTTCCAAAGGATTCAGGCAAAGAAAATTGAAAACCTGGAAACAATTCACCATTTCCAGATGCCATTAAAGACATTCATGATTTATGGGAAGAGGTCAAAATGTCAACATTCACTGGAGTTTAACAGAAGTTGATTCCAGCCCTCATAGATGACTTTGAGTATTTCAAGACTTCAATGGAGGGAGTAACTGCAGGTATGGTGGAAATAACAAGAGAACTAGAATTAGAAGTGGAACAAGAAGATGGGAATGAATTCTTCAATCTCATAATAAAACTTGAATGGATGAGGAGTTGCTTGGGATGGATGAGCAAAGAAAGTGGTTTCTTGAGATGGAATCTACTCCTGGTGAAGATGCTGTGAAGATTGCTGAAATGACAGCAAAGAGTTTAGGATATTATGCAAATTTAGTTGATAAAGCAGCTTCAAGTTTTGAGAGGATTGACTCCAATTTTTAAAGAAGTTCTACCGTGGGTAAAATGCTATCAAACAGCATCTCCTGCTATAGAAAAATCATTCATTAAAAAAGGAGTCAATCTATGTGGCAAACTTTGTTGATGTCTCATTTTAAGAAATTACCACAGCCACCCAGGCTTTGGCAACCACCAACCTGGTCAGTCAACAGCCATCAACATCAAGCCAAGCCTTGCCACCCACAAAAATTACAAGTCACTCAGCAAAAATGATACGTAGCCTTTTTTTTTTTTTTTTTAGCAATAAAGTATTCTTTAAATTAAGG
>PISX010000774.1:0-215819 GCA_004024625.1 Mellivora capensis | reverse complement strand
TGTCATGGCAGTCTGACATGCATGGAACTTACAATATCACTGAAGAATGTCTGTACTGACAGATTTTTTTTTAGAGATTTTATTTATTTATTTATTAAGGAGAGAGAAAGAGGCAGGCAGAGGGAGAAGCAGACTCCCTTCTGAGCAGGGAGCCTGATGCAGGACTTGATCCTAGGACCCCAGGAGCCTGACCTGAGCCAATGTCAGATGCTTAACCTACTGAGCCAACCAGGTGTCCCTGTAATGACTGATTTTAAGAAAATAATAGATTTAATATATTTATTTAATACAGAACTTTAGTGCACAGAGATACCATAAAGCTTATCAGACTGAATTTCTCATACTATATATGATGACACTTAATAACCAGAAATATTCAGTAGCTAGCCTAAAGACACAAAAATACTTGCTCTGTAGTTATATTTGTATATATTTATTAAACTATAGTCCTTTGCTCAGTATACTAAGTTTAAAAGAAATATACTCCACATTCTTAAACTCCTGGAACTAGAATGGGCCATTTTGTCAAACTAATGTATTTCAGATCACTAAATCAGTAAGGCATAGAGGTCAAGCACATAGGTTTGGGGCTAATTGCCTGGGTTTTAATCTTGACCTTTCACCTCTTTGGAAGTTTGTCCTCAAGCAAACTACTTAAACTCAGTCTACTTCAGTTTTCTTATCTGCAAAATAGTAATAATATGAAAACTAAATGAAATAAAACTCTTAAAATACAACAAACAATTTATAAATGTTAGTATATTATCAGTGTTATTAAACTATAGTGATTATACAACCTGGTATTTTTTCTTTGTTTACAGAAAAGTAAGCTATATTCTATAGGGTGCAGGAAAGACCAGGATCCCTATCTTATGTCATCTTCTCAGTTTGACATTACGAAAATGTGGAACTTTTGCAGTGAGCATAGCAGAATTTATATACTTGTCGAATCACTATGTTGTACACCTAAAACTGATGTAACATTGTGTGTCAACTGTAATCAAACAATAAGAAATAATAAAATACCTCTTCCCTTTCCCTTTCCATGATATAGTGGAAACATCATGGGTTGGAGACAGGAAGACTAGTTTTGAATCCTAATCCTATCACCTTCAATAATGTGACCTTGAATATTACTTAATTTCCATGAAATTACTTTTATCAACATTTATAAAATAGGCATGTAATTATGCATTGTTTTTTTGTGAGGAATAAGTAAAGATTTAATTAACATTTATTTAATTTATGATTAGTACTTAGGTAATATGTCAGGAATGTAGAAGATTTTTGTAGTGTTGGTTTCCATTATTATTCCTTTTTTGTTTTGTACTCTCTCTATTTTTTATCCATACTTTTTCCTTAATTCTTTTTAATTACCCTAAGCAAATGCAGAGTAAATATACCTTAGATATCCATGTAACATCTTGATTTTGGTGTTTTTCTATACTTTCACATGGATTTTCTATTATTGGTCACAGTAAAACTTAAGTGATACCTAATGCAGTTTTCTATTAATAAGTGAAGGCAACATAAAATGTTATGCATGACTTACTTGGTTGACACACTCTCTCATTTGTTGAAATAAAACCAAAAAAAACTTTCAGAGATTCAAATGTCAGTTTGCATGAAATCCAAGAAATTCTGAATTCTCAACTTACTTGATCTTTTTCTCTAATCCTTTCTTAACTTCCTCTAAGCTTTGAATACCATAAAATGTATTTTTAAAAGAAGTCAATGCAGAATAACAATTTTATTTTAATAATGAAGCACTTTCTGATACCAAGAAATCAGAATAATTTATTTTCATCCACCAACTTGCTTATTCTAGTAAGTCAGCCATTTTTCTTCCTACATCCATGAAGCACAAATAATATCTTCCCTTGTCTACCTCTTCAGATTCCTGAGGTGATGAAATAATCCCTATGTAATTTTTAAAACTCACAAATTAGGAAGGTACTGATAATAATACATTAAAGGAATAGTAATATAGAAGAAATTAACAAATAAAAGGATATTGTGTTGTATATCTGAAAAAAAATTAGTTGTCAATTAATACTGTTAATAATCCAGCAAAAGTTTCTATACCATTTTTTCACTTCAGAAGTAAAACTTTTAGGGAAGATACCATTTAGGTGAGTTTCAGAATGTTAAACATACTGTGGATAGAAGAAATATGAATGCTGTTGAAAAAACAAATTTGTTGGCAGTTCATTTGCAAGGAAACACATAAAGCTATAAAGTGTCTATCAGTTGTATAGCACTAAAATAAACCTGTCCCTGTTTTTCAAAATTTTATCGATAACCGTGCAGCTGTGAACCACACATGCTAAATTAAATCAACATGTTGGAAGAAAAAGAGTTGATGATGGCACTAATCACTGAGTATTTAAATGATGTAAGAACTAAAAAGAAGAAAAAAAGAGAGAGGGAAAAAAAATGAAAGAGAGCAATTACTAAGAAGGGCAAGCCAGTGGCTTTAATGGACATATTCTGTGAAATAGCATAAAAAAATATGCTTAAAATATTGTGCCTACAATTAATTATTGCTGGTCCTTTTCCTGCCCAGAGGACAATAAACCGAATTTGTAATATTATTATTCTGGGCTAATTGGTTTTATACATAAATCCGAGAATGTCCTTTTTAAATTCTTCATGAGATTTCAGTACTAGATATGATTGAGTGCTGTAAAGTGACTGAATATAAAGTGTAATTACTAAAAGAGCAAATGTTTTCAGGAATACTCCATTATTTAAATCCTAAGTTAAATACCTGCCAAGAATAGTTAAAATTGAAAACCAAGGTCTACATTACTCAACTCAGGAAGTTAGAGAAGGGATTTAAAAGAAACAAAGGAAGTTGGCAAGAAAAAAAATTATTTTATTAATAGTTAAATAGTTGAAATTTTTAAAAAAAGACACAAAGGAAACCGATAATTAAATAGTATAATAGAATCCAACTTTATTGATAATCACGTTAAATGTTAATGGAAACACAATTAGAAAGCAGAGACTGACAGAGTGAATTAAAAAAAAAAGGCCAATCAACATGGTTTCTAAATAAAAAACAATGTGTTCTAAATAAATGGACTTTAAATATAAATGCACATGGAGGTTGAAAGAAAACTGATGTAAGTGTATACTATTGAAACAGGATAATAATGCTTGTTTGTATTAGAGTTGTCTACATTAATATTAGATAATACAGGGACGCCTGGGTGGCTCAGTTGGTTGGACGACTGCCTTCGGCTCAGGTCATGATCCCGGAGACCCTGGATCGAGTCCCGCATCAGGCTCCCAGCTCCACGGGGAGTCTGCTTCTCCCTCTGACCTTCTCCTCGCTCATGCTCTCTCACTGCCTCTCTCTCAAATAAATAAATAAAATCTTTTAAAAAAATATTAGATAATACAGACCCCAAGATAGTACTGCAGTGATATTCTTGCAAATGAGTCCCAATGCCCATTTCTATGAGACTCTCTTTGGTACTTTAATGAAGTTGAAAATGCTTGGTCACAAGTATGCATATCTTTCAAATTACTTAATGTCACATTGTCTTCAAAAGTGTTTATAATGGTCGACTTCCACAAATGCTATATAAAGAATTCCCATTGCTTCATGACCACACCAATACTGGTCCTTTCCAGATACACTACTTTTTGTTGAATGTAAAATCATATTTCATTTACTGAGCATTTCCCAGATTACTAAGTATAATTGAGCATTTTCATATATTTATTGACCATCATACCTCCTCTTCAATGAAATGGCTGTTCATATCTTTTACACATTGTATTTTGTTTCATATTTGTCTTGATTTTTCTATGACTTTTCTTCCTTCTTTTTTTATATTGAGTTTGAACATAATCTTATTCTTGAATCATTTTTTTTCTCTTGATTTATTTTTTCTATCATTACTGAAAGATAGTTTTGTTGAGTATAAAGTTCTAAGTTGGCAGTTCTATTTCCTAAGATTTTGGATACATTCTCCTTATATATCCTAGTATTCTTTGTGATTCTTTTGTACCTGATGTCCTTTTTCTTCTTCCTGAATTTAATATTTTCTCTTAGTACCCTTCATTCTTACTATAAGAGGACCAGGCATAGATTTTTTTAATTGTAATTGTGAAAATTCAATGAACTATTTGAACTCATACCTTAAGTCTTTCTATTTTTCTGGAATATTTTTAGATATTATATCCTCATACTGTCCCTCACCTCCCTTTTTGGAACACAGTTTAAAAAAATATTAAATTTTCTCATTTTATCATACATATGTCTCAAACTCTCCATGTTTTCCATCCCTACCTATGCCTCTATAATGCATTATGTATAATTTCATAAGTATACCTTTGTTTCAATAATTTTTAATCTATCACAAAATCTGCTATATTACTTATCAACTCATTTTTTATTTCAGTTATTATTTTTTGAGTTCTAGAAGTTCTGTGGTCCATTTTTAAATATTTCTGCTTTATTAATAGCCTTTTACAAATTATTTTGTTTCAGGTTTATATTCTATTCTCAATAACTTACAAAATTGATTAATTTTATTTATGTTTTATCTCTAATAATTCCCTCTGAACTCCTTTAGAGTTTTTTTCTTATATTTACTCATATTGACTTAACTTCTTTGTTTTTTCATTCTTTCTATTAAGTTCATTTTATCTAAACATTAGCTTGAGGGCCTTCATTTGAAGAAATTTCCATTCAGAAAATTTGAACTTACCTCTTCACGTACCAAAAAATCCTATAATTTACTTTTTTACCTAGAGATCTCCTAACTACATGGGCACAACAACTCTAAATTCTAGGCCCAAGTGAGACAGCACTTCATTACAAAATCTCAGGAGAGATCATTTTAATATGGACCTAAAATACAGATAGTTTTTCTTTTGGGTCCCTTGATCACAGTGTATTTGAATTCTTTTGTTTGCAGTCTTTCTCTGAGAGAGGTGTCCTCCCCTGTCAAATCCATTAAGTTATTTGTAAGAGATTTCACCCCTCCTCCTTCTACAGGGAAAAAAAAAAAGTTTTATGTTGTCTTAACACTGATTCACCTTGCTATATTTTTATTTTATTATTTTGGGGGGGCTTTGCCTTAATATTTTGTGAGTTTAACAAGACATTTAAAATTTATCCAGAATCAGGATGTTTTTATGCAGAGTATCCAATCCATATTACTTGTAAAATCAGAATTCAATTAGATAATATTGGCATTATTTGTGATTTTTTGTACTATACCATAATTTGGTGATGAATTACAATTAATATTTGACATGCTTTCTGTTCTAAGAATCTGAAAAGAAGCAATTGTTAATATAAATGGTATAGTCTTCTCATTAAGATCAGCTTTTAGATAAAATGACATTTCTTATTTCATTTACCAGTCAATTAGATGAGACATTCTATCTTGGTACCATTCAAAGCACACCACTGACATTTTGTAGAAAACATTTAATCATTTGTTTTACGGGGAGATGTTGGGCTTGTTCATGAAATTGAAAGGAATGTGAAAAGGAAGACAAAAATATACTTCAGGTAAAAGAGATTGAGAGAGAAATTTTATCTCAAACATTCCCACTTAATTGGGGCTCAAGTGAAGCCCTGTGGGACGCAAATATTTATCAGAGTAGGATAGGCAGAAGGAAAAGTGAGAATTTTCATTTCATGTGTAACTGATTGAATATTAGCTTAAAGATAGAAGCCAGAAACTATAGCTGGAGAAAACAAAGAGGACCAAGTATCTGGTATCTTTTAAAATGCATTTTGATATCTTTTTAAATGTATTATTTCAGCTTCTACTTGAAAAATTTTCAATTTAAAGGAAAATAGTCAACTTCTATTTTAAGCTTCTTCATTTTTTATTTTGTTCTGCCAACTTTAACTAAGACTTACCTGAGCAGATTGAAATATAGGTGATGTGATTCATAAACACACACATTATTAGGGTGCGTTGTGCTTTTTAAATGTAACGTGTTATCTCCCCTATTCTCTTACCAGTGTTTTCTTTCAAAAAAAAAAGACACTCCTTATATTACATATAATTTAATGTGTGTGCTTGAGTGTGTACATACATATAATTTATAGATTTTTCTCTTGTCTTACAAACAAAACTAAATGACAATTTTTATTAATATTTACTTCCCCATTTTTTCTGTGAAATTGCTTTTGATGGCACATCAACTCTGAAAAACTATTTAATAATAAACTAACACTCACCACAGTGTCTTATTGATTATTGAGAAACATAGTGGAATATCTTCATTTTATAAGTTAAGTATGGACACCTAGAACACATGATTAGCACAATTGATTTCTGTGGCAAAATTCAACACAAAGTCACACTTTAGCTACTTTGCCAGCTGATGGTGGTATGTTTCACAATCATTTGTGCTGACAATTGGTTTTCTCATAGACGTTCCCTGCAGAGTGATCTTTTGCTCATTTCCAGCTGTAACACATTTTTAAACTGTACCGGTTTGATTTTTCTGACATATGGTATTCAGAAAGTTGGAGATACAATGGTAAATATTACTAATAAGACCCCAGGGTTCATAGATCCAACTATGTGAAGAATCCCTGAAGAAAATTAAGTAAGTATATTTAAGTATTTTAAAACTTAAAGAACTTTTTTCCAGGTGTGCTTTTGTGGGATTTTTTGTTTTGTGTTTTTTTTTTCTTCCCAGAGATCTGCCTTTTCACAATCTAAGTAGATTTTAAATGCCATTTTGATTCAGGATTTAGATTTAGTTCATATGAAATGGATATCAACAGAACTTCCTCAGTGTAACTCAACACAGATATTGTGTGATTACAGAGTAAAGTAACAGTTGAGCTACCTGTGAATTGTATCAGATCAGGCTGATTTTCATCTTCTAAGTAGCCCAGAATCAATCTGAAATAGTACTAACGGACATGTGTGTGTGTGTGTGTGTGTGTGTGTGTGTGTGTGTGTTTATGAGCATCAGTATATTTATGGAGTATGTGCTTGAGTATGTGCATACTATATACATGTGAAAAATAGTTATTCAGGAGGAGATAATAGATGAATGGCTGGGTTTAGGTTAAAAACGATGAGAGTAATTCACCAGTACTAAAGAAACTACTCTAAATTTCAAAAACATTAATGTCTTATGTCTTTTCAGTTTACCAAGGTAAGGCAGAATCAATTATTAAATTTTTTCTCATATATGTACTTCATTAATAATTAACTATAATATTCTAATTCAGAAGACAGATATTGGGGCTTGGAAATGACATATATCTGTATATATATATCTAGATATTTATGTATATAGATATATCTATATCTCACACATTTCTGGACACAATACTTTCAAATTTGCAAAGCTGCTACCCTACTTCTCAAAATGAACAATATCCTTGGCTCACAAGAAAAGTACTTCTTCAGTCATTCTCTTATTCATTCATTGTGGCAAACAAACAATTTATTAGAAAATGTCCTGGGAGTTCCACATACATTTGTGAAAAAGATTAATGAGTTACCTGTTAATGGGTTTTTATTAAGAGTTTTGTAGATAAAGCATAAAGAAATAAACAAGTATATCATTTCAGTTTGTGATAACTATTTAGAAGAGGATTAAAGCAGAATAAGGAAATAGTAAACATGAGAGTTTAGGGGATTGGCCAATTTAAATGGGGGTGTGGCAGGGAAGCACATCTGAAGAGAGCCACTGAAGCAGAGATTTTAATGAAGTAATGCAGTAAGACATGCAAAATTTTGAGGAAAGGCATTTCCAGGGAGGGTAACAGAAAATACAAATGTAGCTTGTTCAAGGCAATAAATGAGATACAAGAGCAGATGAGTTCAGGGATGTTAGCCATGATATTAAGTATGCGACTGATTCTGAGTGTGGTTTAGAAAAGAAGTATAGAATTCCCAACTAGAATATTCTCTTATAAGTTTTGTGTATCAATGTGACTCTTAAGACCTGTCTTAAGCCTAAAGTTAAAAGGAAAAAAAAATGAACTTGTAAATCGAAAAGTTCTGCTTCTTGAGGTAAAGAGAAATTGAGAAATGTGAACCACATTGTCTCCAAATAACAAAAGAGGCACTTTGCATTTGATCCAGTTACTTAGAAACTACCTTATAAGGAAAAATCATATCCATCCTATATGATGTTTTGAAGGATGAATCTGTATTTTTTTAAGATTTTATTTATTTATTTATTTATTTATTTATTTATTTATTTATCTATCAGAGAGAGAGAGAGAGCACAAGCAGGCAGAGTGGCAGGCAGAGGCAGAGAGAGAAGCAGGCTCTCCGCCGAGCAAGGAGCCCAATGAGGGACTCGATCCCAGGACCCTGCGATCATGACCTGAGGCAAAGGCAGTGGCTTAACCGACTGAGCCACTCAGGCATCCCTGTATTATATTTTCATTAGCATTTATAATCTATTTGCTATTTGAGTCAGTTTGGGAAGAAGTACACATATTTTATCAGATAATTGATAAGTGATCTTGTAAATGTTGTTATTCTACAGGAGTCTATTTCTTTAACAATTAATAAACATGAGATCCTTTCAGAAACAACACTTGGTGGCTCTGTTGGTTAAGTGTCTGCCTTTTGCTCAGGTCATGATCCCATGGCCCTGGGGTCGAGTCCTACATCAGGCTCCCAACTCAGCATGGAGTCGGCTCCTCCGTCCCTTCCCTGGCTGGTGCTTCCTCTCTCTCTCTCTCTCTCTCAGTTAAATAAATAAAATATTTTTTAAAAAGTCTAAGAAGTTTGTGTGTCTGCTTAAAATAAAATTGTATAACAATTATTCTCTTCCTTACGTTGTAAAATGTAGAGGTGTGTTTTATTGTTTGAAAAACTAATCAACTATTGATTTGTAGACTTAGCCATTTTGTTTTCTACATAAATGTGTAGCTATGGAATGAATTTACTGCAAATTTTCCTTTAGGCTTTGTCTTTCCACTTTGAAATAGGAAAAGCAGAAACAACTGCTTCAAATCCTCAGAGGACTGAAATTAGAGGCAATTACAGGTTATGTGTTTGGTTAGAGCATATATTAGTTTGAAATACAACTGCGTTACCACTGGTGGCTAGAAATAAAAGTAAAAGAAATTTAAAATTATCCCCTTTGGCTGAAGGACTAAGTTGTTTCACAATAAAAGACAAAAGCAAAATAAGAATACTCCTACAGTATACAATTATGTAGTGAACAAAAGTATTTGAACTCTATATACTTATTTTCTCTAATACATTGGTTAACTAAAATAATTGAAAGTCAACAAATTGGTATCTTTTTAGAAGTAATGAAAGATAGACTTTTTAAATTTTCAGGGTTTCATTATCAAAATAGAAAATGAAAAATCATTAAATTGACGCATTTAAGTGAGGGACTTCTGCTTTCAGATATAATGGAGTAGTTGCACAAACCAAATATCTTGTCAAAGGTAGGAAGGAAAAAAAGTCCAATAAACTATAATAGTTGAAAGATAAATGGTAGATGATGAATAAATAGATAAGACATTTGTTTGAAGATATTTGCGAATTACTGCAACAAGCTAGAATTGTACAATTTTCAGAAAAGGAAGAAAGGTAAGCTATCATGTTGCAGTTTCTGGTGATTTCAGGACATTTGTACATTCTGTATATGAGGCAAGATCAAGGGATCTGGGGTGCCTGGGTGCCTCAGTGGGTTAAACCTGTGCCTTCGGCTCAGGTCATGATCTCAGGGTCCTGGGATTGAGCCCCGCATCAGGCTCCCTGCTTAGAAGGGAGCCTACTTCCCCCTCTCTCTCTGCCTGCCTCTCTGCCTACTTGTGATCTCTCTCTCTCTCTCTCTCTCTCTGCCAAATAAATAAATTTTTAAGAAATCTGTAAAAAAAAATTGCAAGGGATCCAGGCAGACCACCTGGTCAGAGGCTGCTATTTATTGGCAGTGAAACTGACTATGTTTTTGGTAGTTTCTCAGGGGTAGAAAAATGAAAATCAGAGAATTGTGAGACCAAAATTTGGTGTTAAGAGAGCGGACATCCAAAATATGAGCCCCACAATTTATTGCTTTTCTTTAAGCAGAGTCAATCCAAAGGTCAATAAAGATTGCCAGCATCATAGAACAGGATTTAGATAGCTTTGTCCCTAACCATATTGAAGCGATCAGTCCTAGTCGAGCTGCCTGAAAGGGTAAACACTCTTTGGAAGAAGATAATCATCCCAACCTCCAATGGCCAACATGCAACCCCAAATTATGCCAAGAAAAAGACTCCAGTGTCAGTAATTTATAAGTAAACTTAGTAATGCTTAAATGAGGTTTCTATTATTATCAAGAAAATGCTATTACTTGGCAATAATTCTAAAACCGGTTTTACAAGAACTTTAAAGTGAAAACTCCAAAATAGTAAGGAGATCTAAAAACAACTAAATGAATGGAAAGACAGATCATATTAATGGATTTCAATATTTGGTATTTTTAAGATATTTTTTCTATAAGAATCTAGAGATTCAGTGCAAATTCAATCAAAATCCCAACAAGTTTGTATATATATTTGTGTGTGTGTGTGTGTGTATGTGTTGTGTGTGTGGTGACTAGTTCTGAAATTAATTTGAAAGTGCAAAACACCAAATGTAATCAAAACCTTGGGAAAAAAATTCACTCATTCACTTCTTCATGGGAAGGATGATTCTTTGTTCCTTTATCTTGTCAAAAGGCGCACATTCGAGAAGTCTGCGGGAACATGCAGCTGATCATAATGACTAGAACCTCGGAATCATCTGTTAGGACAGAATGACCTGCTTTTGAAGCGACTCACACAGGCTACGGGTCTCCTACCACATGCGTCCTGGGATCATGAGTAAACTCTATGAGTTTAAACAGTTCTTTTCGGTGTCGATGAAACAGTGCCCAGTGTGTTTTCTTTTTATTAGTTTTTTTAAATAATTTTGTGCACACTGACTTTGTTAGTTCATGTTATTTAATTCACAAGAATATAAAAATGAATTATTTTAATCGCACAGAAGAGCCACACTATTACTTCAGAAGGTCAATTTCCTTTTACATTTTTTTGGTAGCACTCAAAGATGTCATTCTACAGAGATATCACCGTCCTATCAATCTCATTGTCATCAGAATGAAATGTTAGGGAATTATTTAGCCAACAGTAAGTGGCCTTTGAAGGTGTGTAAGCACAGGTAAGTGACATGATGAGAGCTGGCGAAAACCAAGCTGGCACTAGATTATAGGCTGGATTTAAGAAAACAGTGCCTGGAAGACACGAGGCCAGACAAGATAATAATTAGTTAAATCTAAGCAAGACATTGAGTATAACTTAAACTAAGCTATGAGAAGTAAAAATAGAAGGTAAGATGTAAAAATGAAAAATAATGATGCCATATAATCAGCAAAAATGAAAGCTGCTTGTGTGTGCGGTTGGGAATTAGGCTGAAGGATACATCCAAGATTTTGTGCCTGGTTCACTGGGTGAGTGGAAGGTGTTCAATTTGCAAATACATGGCTTGTATGCACTAGAAGTCCACTTGAAGTTTTCTATTCATGTACTAACTGGCACGTTAAATCTACTTCAGCACTGCTAACCTTCGAATATTTGATCTTGTGTCCCAACTCCTGGAATTTCCGCTTTTCTTCCCTATGCTTGTAATGGCACAGGGGAGAAAGTGCCAAATGGAATAGATGCCACGTCCTATGCAAATCCTTGTCATTAAAAAAAAAAAAAAAGGAGGCTTGGTGGCTCAGTTGGTTAAGCCTCTGACTCTCGCTTAGGTCATGATCCCAGAGGGTCCTGGGATGAGTCCCACATGGGGCTCCCTGCTCATCAGAGAGGGGGTTCTCCCTCTGCCTGGTGCTCCCCCTGCTTGTGCTCTCTCCTTCTGTCTCCCGGACAGGTAAATAAATAAAATCTTTAAAAGGGGCGGGGTGGGGCATCTACTGTGTTGTAGCACAGAAAGAATGCTTGATGGGAGCTGCGCCCCAAGAAAGAGGACATTATACCTCTCTCCATGTCCTTTCTTTCTCTCCTTTTGACAAACCAAAATTTCTGGCTTTGTGATAACCTGGTATAAATTCTTCTATATTGAATCTAACGTTAGTGTTGAAAGGCTTAAAAAAGTGTGTTTCTGAGAATGACTACCCATGAGATTCAAAATCAGAACGTGGGGCTGCAGTAAGCTACGTGTGAACCCAGGGACCAGGCCAAATCCTACTGCTGGTGGAGCATTTGGATCAAAGACTTTTTATGGATAAAATCAAGATTCATTTCTGTAAAAATTGTGATGCTGCGGGAGTAGAGCGAGAGTCTTAGGAATTTGGACAAACGACATCCACTCCCACCGAACGGTATTATTAAGAACACTGTGAAACTCATGGCAGTGATTCCATTAGTAAGTGTGGTTTTTACATGAAGGTGCAGACAAAGGCCACGCTCCCAACAGTCTGCAGAGAGGGAACCTGTTTAATAGGGAGGAAATGTTACTTTGTGCAGGAAGTGCCCTGGCTAGAGAACAGAAATCAGTCTCCGAATTACAAGATTGTTAGCACCTAGGCACTCTGAGTTGGCCTGCAGACATTCATTGGAAAGCAAATATTGCTGTTTTACAGGATGGTTTCCAATTTCCTTGTGTCAGGTTCCTAACAGGAAGATTTATAAATACACATAGTTTGACTAGTCCATGTAAACTCACAAACTTGCTTATTTGCCAGGCGTTTGGAAGCTCATAGTGATTATCCTCCTGCCAAAAATAAACTAGGGCCTGTGTGTCCTAAACCCACCACTCAAAGACAGTCTAAATATTGATAAAAAGCGACCAAAATAAAACTTTCTGAACTCTGCTCACTGAAAGACATCATAATCCACAAACGGGGAGTGTATTAGAGTGTGTATGTGTGTATGCATGTCTGGGAAAATCTTAACATGCAGATGATAAAGAACTCCTAAAAATCCATAAAGAAATTAGTATGAGAAACCACCCCCATAGAAAAGTAGGCCAAACATATGACTTAAGAAGAAATACGTAAGGCCAATTAACACACAAAAAGCTGCTGAAAATCGGTGTTACTCTAGGGCATATAAATCCAAACAAAAATGAGAAACAACACATAAATACCCCAGGTCTCCAAAACCAAGAGGTCAAATAATACAACTGTGATCTCATACATACCTAGTGAGAGTGTAAATCGGTACAAGCATTTTGGAAAATAATCTGTCACCATCGCATTAAGCTAAATATTTGCATACCCCATTCCCAGTAATTCTATTGACAGATTTAGATTGAAACATTTGCTTGTTGCACGATGTGCAAAAGCATTTCTCACCAATACAGGTTTTCTTGGGAAAAAAAAGCTAGAGACCATTCAAATTCATAAATTGTGGTGTATTAATACAATAAAACATTATACAGCAGAGAAATTAATGAAATACAGTTGCACAAAGCAAACATGGATGGTCTAGGAAGCGTAATGCTGGGCAAAAGCAGTCAGCCCCACAAGATTATCTACAGTATGTTATCTTTTATTCACTAATTTTTTTTAAATTTATTTATTTGACAGAGAGAGACAGAGATCACAAGTAGGCAGAGAGAGAGGGAAGCAGGCTCCCTGCTGAGCAGAGAGCACGATGTGGGGCTCGATCCCATGACCCTGAGATCATGACCTGAGCAGAAGGCAGAGGCTTAACCCACTGAGCCACCCAGGCACCCCTTATTCACTAATTTAATAAGAAAAATTAAGCAACTCATTTTTTTGGAAACATACATATATATATATGTGTATGTGTATACACACACACACACACACAAATACAGAAAGAAGTATGGAGAGAGACAGAAAGCAACAATAGGTAATACAAGTCATTAGTTATATTCTAATCCTTGGACTGGGTGGTCAATTAATGGTTGTTCATTGTATCATTTTAGTTGGTCAGTTACATTAATGGTACTTATATCTATTTGTATTTATCCAGCACATTGAATTTGATAAAGCAAAAATAGGGAAAAACTTAAACTCCTATATACAACTATTGTTTTCTTAATACTGGGACAGTATCAGCTTGCTTCCCCAGATAGTTTCTTCACATGCTCTACAAAAAAACGATACCTTGCAGTAATTTCCATGTAGTTTGCATTTTCTTGCAATTTTTGACTAAGCACAAATCAAATAAGAAAGCTTTTATTGTACAGAGTTCATTACATATGGCTTAATACATTAAATAATATGTTGAAAAAAACTAGTTTAATGTTGGGCAAAATAAAAGGTGGTTGTTTATCTTTCCGTTCATAGACAATCTTATAGAGGGCATGGAGGACATATTTGTGTATATTTCTTCAGAAGTAACATTTTTCGGAAGATGAAGTCTATGTTTACATGTAAATTTTTGCAAACCTAATGAATGTATTTTTCAATGTTCAAAATTGAAAATTCCTCACAGTCATTCAGATTTTCAGAGTGCTTTTTAATAGTCTCATAAAATATCAATAAAAGATCTATTTTATGTACTCAGTAAGTCTTTAAATTAAATTGAAAATAGTCTCCAGGACACTGTTGGTTTCTTCAGTCATGTGTTCATGTAATTAACCAATGGATTTATTTTTCTTGGGAAATTTTAAGTTGCCACTTTCATGCAAGAAATATTTACTATTTCCAAAATAGCCAGATGCATCTTAATTACATCACAGTTTTAACTAATTAAAGCATATTACTCTGCCAGTTTTAGGTAAAGATTAACCATTCTGCAGAAAAAGGGTCTAAAGTTCCTATCTGCAGCTAATGGAGCCAACATAATTTTAAAAGTCCAAAGTTCAGCACCGTGCAAAGACTTTAATAGTGGCCTGGATTGCAAAGTTGCAACATGAGAATTAGAATATTTTTTTTAATTCTTTTTTTTTTAAGATTTCATTTATTTACAGAGAGAGATCACAGTAGACAGAGAGGCAGGCAGAGAGAGAGAGGGAAGCAGGCTCCGGCTCCCCGCTGAAGCAGAGAGCCTGTGCAGGACTCGATCCCAGGACCCTAGGGTCATGACCTGAGCTGAAGGCAGCGGCTTAACCACTGAGCCACCCAGGCGCTCCGAGAATTAGAGTATTTTAGAGATGGGAAAGGGTTTAGAGGCAACATCTAAGTAATCCTACCCAACCAAGAGGTTCTGTCTGCAACACCCAATAAGAATTAACTCCTTCATCAAACTAAATTAATATCTTTAGATCTGTTCAAGCATCTTTTTCTCAAATTGTACTATAGTGATATATGAACCAAAAAACTAAAATTAAAAGTGTACTAGGTTAAATTTGCCTATCAAATATGCTCTTGATCTTAGCGTTATTCATCATCAGATAACCTTCAATGATGGTGTACACAAATCCCGGCATTCTTTGGAATCACTATGCTGCCTGGCAACTAGTTATTAGTTATAAATGCTGGAAAGTTTTGTAACTCATCAGAATAAGCATTGCTTCTATACCACCAAACCAGATGCTGGTTATTTTTCTCTTCTTGATGTATTTATTTTCATATGCTTCAAATGTCTTCATATATGTTTATGGGGCACTACTAGGGGTAGTGGGAAAGACCTTCCTGATTTAAAAAAAAAAAATCATAGAAGCAGCCAGCAGTTGCACTTTAAACTCTAGTTAAACAAACAAACAAAAAGGGTAAACAGAATTGCCTGATAAAACTATATTAGAAATAAGACTGAAAGTGTAACAAAATAATCAAATAACAGATATTAATAATTGATATTTGACCTTCTGATGCAAGGAAAACACCTAGTGCCTATAAATACTAAACCCAAAATTAATGAGATAATTAAATAATTAAGTAGATCTCTATTCTTATTGTTGCTGCAGTTTTGGTTTTACAGGTAGAAGAGGGAAAGTTGGGTTTAGAACTCAAAGGGAGAAAAAGAAGGCACACTTGAATAAGAACAAAACTCAAGAAGGATGTCCTGGAACTCACATTTAGCAAATCTGCATGGTGAGACCAGTGAATATACAGGAGTATTTAGTCAGATCCTGTATCGCAATAAACTAGCAATTCAAAATGTAAGAACTCTGTACTCCTATTGTCATAAATTATTTAGAATCCATTATTGCAATATCAAAATCACTCTCCAAGATAAATTCTCATACCTTGCAACCCCCACTGCTTGGAATCACATAAATAAGGGAATAAAAGCCTAAGTGTATTTGAGAGAAAGAGAGAGGCATTAAATGCAATTATATTTTAAGAAGGTAATGTAAAAATATTTATATCCTGAACTTTTATTCAAATATGTGTCCTAATTTTTGATTCAAAACATAAACATATATAGAACAGTGTGTTGCAAGAAGGGTATTAAAATGAGTGTATTGTGATATTCTTCCCTTTAGGTGCTAGTTGTAAAGATATTCTACTAAGTATTCAACAAAACAGGTTTAAACAATGTAATCTGTACTCCTCTAGTTGCACATAATTTAAAACTCACAATGCTCCAGAGCTGATTAATTATATATAAATTATATTTTTTTCTTTGTGTGTAACTCAATGGATAATTATACTTAATTGCATTGTGAGAGAGTAGGAGTTGCATGCCAGAGGAGTTTCAATTATATGAAATTAAGAATTTAAAAAGGTTTCAAAAATAATTTTTAAAACAATATTGGACTTGTAAAGAGGCCTAATTAGCCAAAAGATTTTGCATTGGTTCTGTCCACATTTAATAATAATGTACATCTGCTCTTTAATTTGATTTCTTCCGAATGTTCTTATATTAGGAAAACAGGAATCTGCATGATACAAATGAATTCGCTTAAATTTTTTGCCCAAACTTACACCTAGAAAATCACCCTTATATATAGCAAAGACGATATAATCAATTTTTTCCATGTTTTCTTTTTTCCGTTTTATTCTAAATACCTATTTCCTTTATGCCATCTATGACTTATTTCCTAACATTTTCTAGATCTATAGACAAGATCTGTTTAGAGGTTTTAAACTTTTGTGACACTTTACAGTCAATTTCAGGATAAATTGAGTTTCTTTCCATTTGTGTCAGATAAAGATGAGGTTTTCTGCTTCAGTGACAGAGCTCTGGAAGATTGTGAAGGAAGCACTACCATGAGGTGCTCACCAACAACTTGCCTTCAGCTTGACCTGCATACAGGTCTGAGCTCATGTGCGGGGGGAGGTGAATGTAGATGGGAGGTGGTTAATTTCACCTGTACAAAACCTAAATATATTTTGGACCCTGAATTAAACTGTTGGTTCTGAATTAGGCAGAGGAAGCAACCTCATCATACCAGTGATATTTTCTCTCAAATTACCAGTTATTATAACAAATGCATCTTTCCCATTGGAGCTTTTCACATGTAGGGTTGAACAGGGTGATATCTCTCCCATTATCCCATTGTCTTTATAAAATATATGCAGCCCGCTACCTAGGAAACTTGAGTGTAGGAGGAGCTGTTCTGAGAGATTGCACATGGCTCCAGTTGCCAAGGAAACCCGTGCCTTTTTTCCTGTAAATGTGCAAAGCAGTTTCCTTATTAGGAATTGGGTTAACAGTGTTCTCAAAGGAAAAGCTGAGTGAGGAAGGTAGTAAGTTCTTTTCATACATACAAACTGAATTGTAAACTCTGTATAAGCTGTGATGAATTGTTTTCAGCATGTAGGTTTTAGTGACAAAAGTGAAGTCTTGTGGATTATCACATATGCTTTTGCTCTGACATAATTAAAAATGTTAGAATATGCAAAATCTTGCTCTTAAATGAAAAACAGACCATAAGAGTATAGAGAAAATAGAATTTTCTGAATAATAAATGGCACACACCAACCATGTATAAGACTTATCTAAATCCATTAAGTGTTGCATGTGCCCCTTTTTGAATGTTATCATGTTACCTAGAAATACTTTCCTTTAAATGCTTTTATATGTAACAATTTTAATTAGATTTTAAGGTTAGCCTCTTTTAAAAATATCCCTCTGTTATTATTGTGCCAGAAGTCATATGTTCCATATTATACTAGCATTTTGTTTTTTAATGTTTTGGGGCTAATTAAAATATTCTAAAATAAAAATATCCCAGGTCATATAAGTATCATAACAGCATGCTCTACCATAATTTGTCATCATTCATTAAGCTGCCACTTATCAACTATATAAAAAAACTTCAGCAAAAATTCCTAATAATATTTTTCAAAAAGTTACAAAAACGCATGTAGTATAGGGGGAAAAAAACCCCACCAAAACGCGGAGGCCTTTGTATACTTAGAAAGGAGACCATTTCTTGGAAATATTAGCCCTGCCTTTCCTATTAAAATATAAGCACTGTGTCTTTAGGCTTCTAACCTAAATGCAGACAGAGTTATATGCCAGTATTTTATGGCAACCATAGTGACAAAATTTAAGTTTCTTCCCCTTGGGGAAATAATTCATGAAGAACTGTAATTCTTTGAGTATTCTACTGAGTAGCCAAGGTGGGTAAAGATAGGCACCTTCACTTATCATCATGGAAGGTATATTGTAACACCCTATATAGAGTTCAATTTGCAAAAATATCTTAAATGATTGAAAATATCAATAGTTTTCACCCAGATCAGAAATATAATTTCAAGCACCTTTCTAACGTCCTATATGTACAAGGATAACCATTATTCTTTTTATTAAAAAAATAAATAAAATCCCAATGCATGATCATGGCAAAATTTATGGTAAAAGTATACAATAGGGAGTGTGTAAATAGTCAGTCATTAAAAATAATCATAATGAGAGTACATTCACCATGATAAGCACTGAGTAATGGCTAAAACTGTTGAATAACTATATTGTGCACCAGGAACTAATATAACACTGTGTGTAAACTATGCTGGAATTAAATAAAGAACTTAAAAAAATAATTATAGTGAGAAAAATACACAATCACATGGGAATTGTTCACTACAAAATAAGTGAAAAGTAAAAGATATTAAAACCATAATATGAGAAAATCTTGGAAATGTATGCACCAGTGTGAAGAGTAGATGACTGTGTATTACTTTTTCTTGATGTTTTTGTACTGCTGCCAAGTCATTTGCATTGAAACATCTATTACTCTGCATTTAGAAATGTTTTAAAGTGTTATAAAGGGCAAGTTTATGAAGACTTTAAATGACACAGAGCAAGACAGGTTATAGTGAAGAAAAGCAGGTTTTCCCAATGGGTAAACACAAGCATCAGAATGACAACAGCCCCATGGTGGGCCGCCATCTTAGAGGAGCTAGGCAGTCCGCTCTCAGATACTGCCTGGAGACAAGTGAGGCCACCTGCAGGAAGAGGGCAAGTTCTTGACACCAGCTAGGCAGCTGTGGGCAGAGGCAGCCTCTGAGAGTTGATACGAGTGAGGCACTGGAAGTATAGAATACAGAATAAAAGTAAAAGAACCAAACCCCTTGAAGCCTCCAGTTGAGAACAAGATGTTACTGAATGAGAAGCACCTGAATATTGTTACTATTGACTTTTATAACGTAGATATCTTTACGGAAAATTCAAATGATAGGAAGGCAGACTTTTGCTTAAGAACTCAGGGAACTATTATGTGATTTGTTCTGATTTTATGGCCTTTTTTTTTTTTTTTACATTTTTGCAATTTATGTATAAACAAATGCATTTCACTAAGATCTCAAAATCCAAAATATTTTCCTAATGGAATCAAAATATGGGATTTGGGAATAGCACTAGAGTTTGAGAATATCTACATGGCCACCAGCCTAACTGATACACAAGTCCTAAATAGTCTTATATAGCTGGTGATACATGAGTACCAGATGGTTTCACATAAAAACTACACTATAAAATATATATTTGGAATATGAAATGCTTTGTTTCTGAAATACCCCTCCTGTCACCAAACATGCTGGCAGAAGACAAATAGCCTTGAATGAAAGCATCTACCAAAAATTATAGCCTCGCTGATAGAAGAGATGAGAACAATGTTGAGTAAAAGCCCAAAAGAAAGATCCTTTCAAAGATATATTCAATAGCGGATATGACATAAAATTTCAAGTCTTTGTTTTTGAAGTCAACAGAATTAAAACTAACATATAATTATTGAAAAATTAGTAACTCCAAATTTGAATGTGCAGCCCAGTGATTTCAGTGAATGTTGACAGCAATAACAAAATCACCCCATCATTATTTCTCAGAGGTCCCAAAACAAGCAAAGTGGGTAAATATAATATTTACTCTGAGATGTGTCTGTGGATACCTACCTGCCAGAAATACCTGGCTGATGAAAACCACCCAGCAAGGAAGTCATAGAATAAAGAGCAATGGAAAAATGAGCAGTATGTTGATGATGAGTGGAACGAAAAAGGAATTGCTTAATCCACCTTAACTGTCCTAAGATCTCCGTGGGTCTCATGAACTGGGAGAAATATAGTCCTCATGGAAAGTAAGAGCACCCACTTTAAAACTAACTATAACACCAAGCTTGACAATACTGTTCCCAGAAACTCTTGTCCTCAAACCATGGGGAAGTCTGTGTAGGCCTTAGGCTAGTGTCTAATAAAACAATGAGAACAAGTTGGACTCCTTGATAAAACTAACAGTAGCATGTGCTCTGGAGGAGAAAGTCCAGCTCAGTAGCATGGGCCAATGTCAATGGCATAAATCCTTCTGCATGCTGTTATAAGCTGTCAGAGGGATAGTATAGGAAGTATAGTATATTTGGGACAGAATAGGGACAGTATAAGTATAGGAAGGAGTAGGTGCTCTGGAGGAGAAAGTCCAGCTCAGTAACATGGGCCAATATCAATGGCATAAATCCTCCTGCATGCAGTTATAAGCTGTCAATGGGACATCACTAAGTATAGGAAGGAAGGAATGTGCAAAACCAGCTCAGCCCCAGCCCACTACAGAGATCCATTTGTCCTTGAAGCTCTTAATGAAAGCACTGATAAAAAAAAAAGAAACTACCACACAGCATAAGGTCAATCCAGTTGGACTGCTTCACAGTTTTATGTTAGAATGCTCCCCTTTTAAGCAATAAAGGAAGAACACATTGAAAGTCTTTACCTAAATAGGAAGGAATGAGTCCTAGATCTTAATGTTCTCAGATTGCCAGTAACCTGGATCCAGAGATAACACACAAGATACAGATGATGTCTGCAAACAATCTGAGAAGTTTGAGAGTCTTAAAGCATGTGTCTCTATCACTAAGAAAAAGGAGAGGTGATTAAAGCAGCCCCAGGAAGAGGTTTCCAACTTTTTCATGGCTTTTACTAAGAATACATCCCTGAGTCCTCAGCAGGGCCAGGTGGGCTGTCCCGGGTACATTTCAGAGTGCTGGTCAAGGTATTTGTCTGATATTGACCCATTCTCCTACAAATTCAATTGTGTAATCTAATGAGTTTTGCTATGAAAGGAAAAGTCATACAAAAGGAAATGAATGATCTGGTATAGTCCATTAAAATGTACTATAAATAGAAGTGTATAAAGTCACCTGAAACAAATCCCATAACAAAGTTCAAGGTTTATCAGAAAGACTAGGATATATTAATATGCTATGGAAAAGGCTGCATATAGCAGGAACTCAAGCTCCAAGAGCTTTCTTTAACAATGGTGCCAAGTTTAAATACTAAAAATAGGGAATCTGTTGTGATCTTAAAAACTACAGTAATTTGGGCATAAGCTTCTCAGAGATGGAAAAATTTGAAGAAGAAAGAAAGGGAAGAAAGTGATGTGTTTGTGCTTGTCACATGGAGAAAAGTAGAAAAGTATAACAGTGTGAAAGCTTTCCAGCCGAAATCTTTTTAAGTCAACATAAAAGTTTGAATATTTGTTCTAATCTGTTTCCAGAATTTATAGCAGGTTTACTTAGTGATGGCACTATTGACATTTTAAAATAGACAATTCTTTTTGTGGAGGGAGGCCCTATGCTTTCTAGAATATTTGCTGGCACCCCCCCCAAATAAAAAAATAAAACTTTAAAAAATAAAAGGGGCATGTGGGTGGCTCAGTAAATTAATCATCTGACTCTTGATTTTGGCTTAGGTCATGGTCTCAGGGTCATGAGATCAAGTCCTTATGTAAGGCTCCACACTCAGTGGGGAGTCTGCTTGAAATTCTCTCTTTCCCTTTACCTCTCCCCTCCCCTGCCTACTCTTACTCTTTCTCTCAAATAATAAGTCTTTAGAATACTTGTAGGTATCCCAAACCCTCCATCCACCTAATGTAAGTAGTGTGATTTGGGAGGGAGGAACTCCCCAATCATGACAATTAAAATTGTCTCCAGACATTGGTTAATGTCCTCTGTTGAAAAATATTGTCCCTAATTTAGAATCATTGACTTATATTAAATTGAAAGGATTTCTGCTCACTTATTTTTATTTGTTTGAAAATATCTTTATGACAATATAACAGCCATTCAATATGGCCATAAAGATTTCTCTAAAAATTTTGTTACAAGTCTTGCCTAAAATAAACATAATAATAACTAACATTTACAAAGCACTTTCTGTGTGTCAGTTACTATTCTAAGTACTTAAGATAAGTAAATAGTTTAATCCTCACAGTAACTCCATTTTGTACATGGAGAAATTGAGGAAGAAAAATTAAGTTTTTCATGATTACACAACTAGTAATTGGTAGCACTGAGAGTGTTTCTAGATTTTTTGCATTCATACAATATACCCAGAAAGACATACCAGTGTCTGTGAAATCAACTGACTTATGAAATCTTTGCCCTTTCAATTAAAATATTAGAATTATTCAGTCACTCTGAGCCCTGGCAATATTTTGCTTGGACCATTGTAGTAGGCTCCTAAACAGCCTCTGTGCTTCTATCCTTTCCTTCCTCTAAGCCTCTTCTCTACAAAGCAGGGAAGCAATCCTTTTAAACATGTCAAATTATGTCACTCATTTCTCAAAACCTTTCAATGGTTGCCCATGTCACTCAGGTACAAACACAAGTCCTTACCATGACTGTAAGGCCCTGTGAAACCCAGAGTGCCACCTATCTATACTGCACAACCATTTCTTAATTTTTCCTGCAGCCACTGAATCTCCACATTGATCCTTGGCCTTGACTTAGTGCCTTGGCACTCACCTCTCCTTCTTCCTACAAGGGCTTTCCCCCCAAAGACCTGGCCCTCACTCATTTCAGGTCTCTGTCCAAAAATCACATTCTCAGCCGGCCCTTCTTGGCTACTCTTTGTGCAGTCACATACACATCTCTTAAGCTCTTCTTTTCTCTACTTTATCATTCTTCATAGCACCTGAACCACTTTATATTCGTCCATTTTTATGCTTTCACCAAGTTCATCCCATAGAATGTAAATCCCATGAAAGTAAACTGCCTGCTTTGTTCACTGCTGTATCTCCAGCAATTAGAATGGTGCCCAGAAAAAAACGTACTTGTCCCACAAATACTGTTGACTGAATATAGAATATAAAAGTAGAATGATGGCATGAACTTCATGGCACGTAAGTGAGATAATAAATACGAATATGGCTAAAAAAAGGTCCTCACTTCCTTCAGTGATAGTTTCTGATCAACAAATGATAGTAGAGCAACAGTGTACTTTAAACTTTGCAAGAAGATTTTCAATATGTTTTATATCAATCAACTGGATAATTAGAAATGTTAGTCATAGTGGTAGATTTATAATTGGAATAATTACCTGTGGATAGTGAGTCCCTGGCCTCTCTGAAGGGTCAGAATCTTCTTGCTCTTAGACCATGTCATGTAAACAGATTTCTAATCCCTGATTTTTTTTTTCAACAGATTCTGTTCACACTCTCAAATCTTAAGGTCACACGAAACCAAGGAAAAGAAAATACATTGGATGAGATCAGCAAGAATCAAACAGATTTCAAAAATATTCACACCATTCAATTAAATAAAGATTTAACAACCCTAGAATAAAAATAGTCCCTAAAAATGAAAACAAAAATGAATACAGAAATATGCTAAATTTATTACCAGAAATCTCAGTATTTTAAAATAAATTTAAAGATGTTAATCTTCATAAGTAATCAGGAAAATCCAAATTACAACATGTGATGATAATTCTCATTTTTGTCACATGGGCAATAATTTAAAAATTGATGATTTGGGGGACGCCTGGGTGGCTCAGTTGGTTAAGCGGCTGCCTTCGATCGGGTCATGATCCCAGAGTCCTGGGATGGAGTCCCACATCGGGCTCCTTGCTCGGCAGGGAGCCTGCTTCTCCCTATGCCTCTGCCTGCCACTCTGTCTGCCTGTGCTCGCTCGCTCTCTCTCCCTCTCTCTCTGACAAATAAATAAATTTAAAAAAAAACCTGATAATTTTCAGTGCTTATTAGAACAAGTATTCTCTCATCTACTCTGGATAGGAGTGAGGATTGGTGAAATTTATCTGGAATGGGATTTGATGGTATTTATTAAAATTGGAAATGTATATATATTTTGAGTAATTTGTTTAGGATTCCTCAATATTGGCATGGGTTTCTTAATTTAGGGGAAATCAGGACCATATCTCCTGCAGAGAAGCCTCAGTGAATCAGATATCCTCTCTTGAAGTTTTTAAATAACACTAGTAAGTCTTGGCCAGCCTGATGCTTCTGCATAGGATTTTGATCCCTAAGAAAACTGACACAATGTTCAGAGGCAGTGAAAGGTCATTTGTCTTGCCAGTTGTGGATTGAAAATCCAGTGCTATAGTAAAGGTTGCTCACTAATATTTAGCCTTAATATTTGTAATACTTTATGTTCAGAGAAATAATGCAATGCATATTATTTAAGCCTCAAAGATGTACAAACCTGGGATGAGATATTGGCTATTCCTTGTTTTAGTGTTCTGATTTTTTTCCCCTAAGTTTGGGACCCTAAAATTCCTGAGGACATTCTGAACCACAGTATTCTTATGATAATAAGTATTTCTGGTCCTAAGTTAATTAAATTGGTTCCTGTATTGCTATCAGGAACCATCACTGGGCTAATGCACCTGCCTGTGGACCAGCAATCTGATTTCTAACCTAGTATATAGAGATACTCAAACAAATACAAAAAAACAAAAACAAAAACAAAACAAAACACACAAATTATGAGGACATTCAAAGCTATATTATTTATATTCAAGACAACGTGAGGCTTGATAGGGTAATTGTGAAATATAGCATTCTTATAAAATAAAATGTAGTATAACATGAGAAAGACTTTCATTTGTATTAACATGATTTGTAATATTAAAGTTCCAAAGCTTGATGTATGTGACCTCACTCCATTAAAAAGAAAAAGACAGAGATGTGTGTGTAGTTGTTTGCTTGGAGAAAAAAGATATGAGATTGTTTAGGAAAAAAAGTATAGAAAGAAATCACTGATTTACTAACTCACCAAACTGGTTATTCCCTTCACCTATACTTGAAATGGCCATGTTTTAAAAAAGTGAGAATGTGATCTTACTTTCAGGATGAATAAGAAGGGATAATTAAGACTAATGTTTTTTCTCTACACTAATTAGATAAATATGTTTCTATTCCCAGAGAAATATTTTAAGAAGGATGTAAGTAAATTCAAACACAATTAAGAGGATAACTGGATGTCAAAGAGTCTAGAACCAGGCCAGACAAAAAAAGAGGTAGCATAATTATAACCATTAAATGAGAACCTGAAAGTGTATAAAAATCCACTGGGGACACACACACACACACACACACACACACACATATATATATATATAATGGAATATTAATATTATTCAGGCTTTAAAAAAAAGGAAATTCTGCTATTTGTGACAAGATGCATAGATGGATGAGTGGACAGGTGGATGTACCTGGAGAATATTATGCTAAATGAAACAAGCCAGGCAGAGAAAAATAAATACTGAATAATATCTCTTATATATGAAAAAAAAAGTTGGTATACATACTCATTTATAATTCTCTCCCTTTTATTGTTGGTGAGGCCTGTGTATGTGATGGAAAATCACATCAAATAATTAGGTCACTAATTAGCTGACTTCCAGGTAATCATAATAGAGATCTAATCTTATCTAACCTAGATCTTTTTCTGATCCTATTCAAGTTGTTGGCAGAATATAGTTCTTGCTATATAGGGTGAAGATTTCTGTTTTCTTGGTGGTTGTTGACAGAAGGTGTCTCTCAGCTTCTAGAGACTACCTAAAGTTCTCTTTCACATGGCCCTATCACAGGCAGAAGGAAAGTGTTCTTCTGATGTTTCTTTTACTCTTCATTTCATGTTTATGATAAGCTTTTGTATAAAGGGCTCATTTGATTAGCTCTCTTTTTTTTTTAAATTTTTTTTATTTCATTTCTTTTCAGCATAACAGAATTCATAGTTTTACAACACACCCAGTGCTCCATGCAATGCGTGCCCTCCATAATACCCACCACCTGGCTCCCCCAACCTCCCACCCCCCCGCCCCTTCAAAACCCTCAGGTTATTTTTCAGAGTCCATAGTCTCTCATGGTTCATCTCCCCCCCAATTTCCCTCAACTCCCTTCTCTTCTCCATCTCCCCATGTCCTCCGTGTTATTTGTTATGCTCCGCAAATAAGTGAAACCATATGATAATTGACTCTCTCTGCTTGACTTATTTCACTCAGCATAATCTCTTCCAGTCCCGTCCATGATTAGCTCTCTTTTAAATGCATGCTTTGTAAACTATAACTTTGAGGATCATTTAGAATAGCCTTGTGCCATGTATTTATTTAATTGCTTGTTTGGTCTATTCTGTAGTACCAAACTTTACCAAATTTTCATCTATTATGTAAGCTTTATATTTCTAGGTAATTTTTTTAAATATTAGATTTATATGAAGAGCAAAAATAGTTCACTGAGTCCCCACGTACCCTGATTCTACTAGTTTCCCTCAGTGAAACCCTCTTACAATATCACAGTACGTTATCAAAACAGGAAACTTCTTTTTTGATATATAGTTCTAGAAAACTTATGATTGATAGATGGTTGGATGGTTGGATGGATGGTTAGATGGTTGGATGGATGGATAGATGGATGGTTGGATGGTTGGATAGATGGTTGGATAGATGGATAGATGGTTGGGTGGTTGGATGGTTGGATGGATGGATGGTTGGATGAATGGATGGAGAGTTGGTTGGATGGATGGATGGTTGGATGGTTGGATGGATGGGTGAATTGGTAGATAGATGAATGACACAAATAGCTTAATAATCTCAAAGAAACCCCCCAATGTTATCATTTCATAGACTTACCCTCCTTCCTACCTAAAGCCCTGATAACTTCTGATCTGTTCTCCATCACTTTGAGAATATTAAAGTAATAGAATAATGCATTATGTAACTTTATAATATTGGATTTTGGGGGTATTTTCACTTTAAAAAATTTTGCCATTCTAATAACTGTATAATGTTAGCTTATCATGACTTTAATCAGCATTCCCCCAATGGCTAATGATGTTGAATATCTTTTCATATGGTTACTGCCCATCTGTATGTTCTCTGGCAAATATCTTTTTAAATCTTTTTTCCTATTTTCTGATGACATTATTTATTTTCTCATGGTTGAATTCTAGAACTGAAATGATATGGACTAATTTCTCAAAATCCACAAACTGGAAACAAAAGAAAAACAAAACAAAACAAAACTTCACTCAGGATGAAATAGACAATCTGACTATGCCTCTAACTACTAATTTATGGCCAAAATTGAATTCATGATCAAAGAAATTGATTTCATGATAACAACCTTCTGAATAAAAGTAATGGATCCAGATGTTTTCATGGGTGATTTCTACAAAAATTTACAAAATTTCTTCCAGAAAAACATAAAATGAGAAAATATCATGAGGCCAGCTTTTCACTGACATCAAAATCAAAGACAGTAGCACCAAAGTAGCAAAACTAATGACTCTTATGAACATAGCTGTAAAATAAATATTCCTTGTGAATATGGATGCAAAAAATCCTCAACAAAATATTAACAAGTAGAACCTAACAATATGCAAAAGGAGAAATATGCCATGACAAAGTGGGGATTACTCTATAAACAGGGCTGGATCAGTCTTAAAAGTCAGTTACTATAATCTACTATACCTACAGTCTAAAACAAACAGATAATTATAACAATTGATGGGGGTCAATCATTTGACAAAATTCAATACCTATTCAAAGTAAAAAATGTGAGTAACTGTGTGCACTGATCTATTAATATATTAGTAGATATATATATATATATAACTTTATGTAATACTATTTTTTTAAATAGTTTAATACTTTTTAAAAAGTGATGGCACACCTAGGTGTCTCAGTCAGTTAAGTATCTGCCTTCAGCTCAGGTCATGATCCCAGGGTCCTGGGATGGAGCTCCACATTGGACTCCTTGCTCAGCGGGAAGCCCTGCTTCTCTCTCTCCCTCTGCCTCTTCCCTCCCCCCCAACTCGTGCTCTCTCTCTCACTCTTTCTGTCTCTCTCTCAAATAAATACATAAAAAGTTCTGTAAAAAAATAAAAAATATGGGGTGCCTGCGTGGCTCAGTGGGTTAAAGCCTCTGCCTTCGGCTCAGGTCATGATCCCGGGGTCCTGGGATCGAGCCCCACATGCGGCTCTATGCTCCGCAGGGAGCCTGCTTCCTCCTCTCTCTCTCAGCCTGCCTGTCTGTCTACTTGTGATCTCTGTCTGTCAAATGAATAAATAAAATCTTTTAAAAAATAAAAGTAAGAGAATTAAAGATGTATATATGTATGCATGCATGTATGTATGTATTTATTTATATGTATGTATACATATAAATACATATATAAATATATCTATAAATTTATATATACATATATATAGAAGTATATATATATTTTTCCACATATTTACAGTTTCTAGATCTTTTCATCCTTTTCTCTAAATTGGTCCCTTCAAACTAACTTCTTTTAGTATGTCTTATGGTGTAAGACTGCTGGTAGTGAATTCTTTTTGGTTCTGTTGGTCTGAAATTTTATATCATGATTGTTAATGAACATTTTCAGATTTTTGTATAATTTTGGGTTGATGGTTTATCCTTTTTTCCCCCATCATTACAGGACTCTAAAAATGTTCCTGTATTATCTTCTGGTCTTTGTTTCTAATAACAAAAATGTAGTCATTCTTATTGCTATTATTTTGCTATTCTACTCTATGTAATGAATCTTTTGACTTTGCAGCTTCGACATTTGTCTATTTATTTTTGCTCATCAGACTTTCAATATGATGTACCTCTTTTATTTTTTGCCATATTTAGCTTGTTTGAGGTTTGCTGAACTCCTTAATATGGAAAACATGAGGCTATTTATTCAAATATTTATTGTGACTAATCATTTTTTCCTCTTTGTACTTCTAATTACATCTCTATATTAAATAATACTCTCACAATTTACTAAGAATGTTTATTTTTAATTTTTCTTTCTGTCAGTTCTTTGAATCAAAGAATTTCTGACAAGCAATTTTAAGTTTACTGAATTTTCTTCTCCCATTTGCAATCTATTAAAAACTCACTGAGTACATTTTATGTATCTTTTATATAAACTTATATTACATTTTGAATTTCTCACATTTTCATGTTTCTTCCCATCTTTTCATACGTTAAGTCTTTGAAAATATCTAAAATAGCAGCTTTAGCTTTTATATTTTTCTTGTGCTAATTCTAATACATGAAGTGAATAAGTGTTGGTTCCTAGGTATTTTAACAGTAGGTCGCAAATGTATTTGTTTTTTGCACATTTAGTAATCCTGCACTGTAAGCTGGACATTGCATCTGACAGCTGTAGGGCATCTGGATAATGTCAAATTTGTTAAAATATGTTGAATTTATTTTGACAGATAAATTGCTGGTGGGTAATTTTGGTCCTGTCAGATTTGGATTCATCTGCTGTTAAAGTATATCTATTTGGCTTTTGAACTTAGTCCTATGGTTCGGCCCTTACTCTTGGGTGTGGTCTTTACTAAAAAATATGGTCTTTCTGGGGTCTCAACAGACAGCCAATGTGCTCAGTAATTACTTTCTCCTCTGGATGAACTGTAACTCCATTGTCCCCCAGCACAGCTGGCCTCTCAATATTCAGTCTTCTGCCCCACGGTACCCATTCTCTGCTAGGAATCAAAGAACTTTGCTCTTTGCTTTTCAACCTAATCACTAGCCAAGCAAGGAATAAATTCATGTGGACTTATAGGTAACCTTTCCCTCAACAGGTCCTCCTTCTCAGATACTGTATCCTGCAAACTCTAGCTGCTTCAATAACTACAAATCCAGACCCTGTCTTCTTAGTTAAGCAAGATTCACTTAGGTTTGGCCCCATTTCCCTGCTCTGTATCAGTGAAGAAAGTTAGCAATCATTTGTTTTCTTTTCTTCAGGGATCACTGTCCCAAACTGCCTCTTATTCAATGCCTGAAAATAGTGAGTCATGTGTTTTGTATAATTTTATAGGTGTTTTTGTTGGAATGTCAAGTTCTGTACCAGTTACTCTTTCAAAGCAGAAATAACATTTTACCTGTTTTTAAGATAAGAAAATTAAATTAAGAAAACCTAAGTTACTTGCTTATTTCGACAAAATATGATAAACAGAAATGAGTTTTAATGTAGGTCTTCTGATTTTTTATCCAGAGTTTTTCTAGTGCATCCCAGCTAGTTTGCAATGAGTAGCCTGAGAAAAATAGAGACTGGGGTAGGTTTTTCTAATTCAGTGGTTTACAAAGTTTTCAGTTCATGGAATAATAAAATTGTACACATTTTACATAAAGTAACTTGAATTTTGTAACACTGCCTTTTTCTAGATATTAAATGCACACTTAGCAGAAAGAATAACAATAATGATCATTTACTAGGTTAATATCTCATAAAAAGAAGGACCTGGAATCACCAAAATGGTGTAAGCAAACATATCATTTCATAATAAAGAAGAATTTTATCAAAGGAATGAATTTTGTTTTATATGTCTCGCTTCATTTTACTTTATTTCCTTTTGGTCTTGAAGAAGACTAAATGTCAAAATGCGCCAAAGCCTAGGTTAAGGCAGGTATTTGGAAATAACTGACAGTATATTTCATTAAAAAAAAATTAGCACATTTTCTTTGAGTCAGACGGCATTCTCAGTGCTTACAGTTTTAATCCATGTAAACATCATAACTACACTATGAATCAGGTCCTATTGCATTTCTCACTCTATAGGTGATGAATGTGGTACATGAAGAAATGAAAGATTTTGCCCAAGATCATCCAACTAATAAATAGCAGAGTTAGATTGCCACTTAGCATGAGGATCTTAAACTTTCCTCCTTTTGAAATGGGAATCTGAGGGGGGAAAATAGATATATGCTATGGGTAAAGTTTCATAACTTATTTTTCCAAATCAATTTTTGAATGGATATACATTATCCTTATAATGTACTACTGTTTTATTTTTTATTTTTTTTATTTTTAATTTATTTGAATAAGAGAGAGATCACAAGTAGGCCGAGAGGCAGGCAGAGAGAGAGAGGGAGAAGCAGGCTCCCCGCTGAGCAGAGAGCCGATGCGGGGCTTGATCCCAGGACCCTGAGATCATGACCCGATCCGAACGCAGAGGCTTAATCCACTGAGCCACCCAGGTGCCCCACTACTGTTTTATTTTATTTTTATTTTTTTGGTACTACTGTACAAAAGAAAGATATTTCAATTTTTCAATTCTTGAAATTTTATCTGCATAAAATAATAATGCACCATAGAATTGGAAAAGAACATTTTTTTCCTAGGTCTGCATTTCTAGCTGTAAATGAAGGTTAATATTTGAGAGCAGATAGAAGAGAATTTTATTAAAATAGATAATGCTCACAGAAAACTGATATAACTCAGATGGTTAAAAATTCAGTTAAGATGAGGCTAAAAAATGTAGCCCTTTAAAAAACTTAATCTAAATAAATTTATGATGCAAAGGGCATTTAAGAGAGCTCCTTGAAATGAAGGAAGTCATGCATCTAAGAAAATGGTTAGGTAAAAAAAAGAAAAAAAGAAAGAAAGAAAATGATTAGGTAGTGCTCAAATGTAAGTAGAAAATAGTGATTGAGAGTAGTAGTTTCTGAGTAAGAAGGAAAGAAAGAAATGTTACTCTTCCAGTTCTGATTTTATGAGAAAATTAAGTGTAGGTCCTATCAAAATGTACTTAATAATAAATATTCAACAATTTTTAAATTAACAATTAGAAAATAAACACATGTTACAATTTATCATTGAAAGTTAGACACATTAAAAATAGGAGAAAAAAAGTACATCTGGGTAGCTCAGTCGGTTAAGTGTTGCCTAATGCTCAGGTCATGATCCCAGGGTTCTAGGATCTAGTCCCACATCCAGCTCTTCCTGCTCAGCGGGGAGTCTGCTTCTCTCTCTCCTGCTCCCCAGAGTCAGGTTCTCTATCACTCTTTCTCTCCCACAAATAAATAAATAAAATCTTTAAAAAGAAATAGGAGAAAAGAACAATTTCGAAAGAGGTGTATCAGAATATCTAGGTGCTTTATGCCTAATTCATATTTCTAATCTTTCAGGAAGAAGAAATTACTTAGAAGATCTAAGTAAACTTAAACAGATGGAAATGACTGACTTGCTCAGATTTTGGTGGAAAAACTTCCATTTACTTGGAATCAAAATAAGTATGAAGTAAAAACAATTAGACTATATTGCTAAACATTATTTTATGTGAGAAAAGAAAACAAAAAACTAAGCTTGTAGATACCAGGATTTTTCTTTTTAAATGCCTGTTATAGGAGAGGCATTGGCAAAATGAAGTTAATATATGGAAGTCTATCTTCTAAATATATTTATAGCTCAAGACTGTCAGAATGGCTTTACTTTTTAAAAGATATTATTTATTTATTTGACAGACAGAGATCACAAGTAGGCAGAGAGGCAGGCAGAGGAAGAAGGACAAGCAGGCTCCCTGCTGAGCAAGAAGCTGGGATGCAGGGCTGGAGCCCAATGTGGGGCTCCATCCCAGGACTCTGAGATCATGACCTGAGTCAAAGGCAGCTGCTCAACTGACTGAGCCACTAAGGCACCCCAAATACATGTCCTGAAATAACAGTCTTCTGGATCTCTTTCAAGCTCTATTTCCTCAGTTCCTTTGCCAGTTCATTGACCTCTGCCCAGGAGTTAAATAAAGAACATTTAGCTCAGCATTTGGTCTCAGGCACTTTTCTTTTTTGAGGCTATATTCCCAAACCTAAGAAATCTCATCAATAACCATGGTTTCATTTACTGTGAATATGTTAACAAATCCCAGATTCATCCATCTATGCCCAGATTCCACTCTGAGCTTCAGATTCTTATATAGAAGTGTCCACCAAACATCTTTACTTAGATGGCTCAAAATATCCCACTCTCAACCTGTCTGGATAAAGCCCAAAGATATTAATTCAAACATATTCCACATACTACTCTAACTCTTCCATCTTGTAGTTCCTAAAGAAGAATCTGAGTTAACTTGCTTTTTCTTTTAGTCTGATGAAAGTAAAGGAAAGAGAGCAAGAACCAGAAAGAACCAAAGTTCAGCTAAAGATTATTTACATTGTGTAACAGAAAAGCTAACTAGAGAAAAATAATTGATAATGAGATTTTGAGGTTGTGGGAAAAGAAGAGACAGAAGAGACCCATGAGACCATTTTGGGAGAAAGTTTTGGAAATTGATAGTGAGTTTCAAAGGAGTTTGGGAGTATTGGCAACTATTTCTATAAAGGATATTGTAAGTGGCAGAAATCTGGATATAAGAGACTTTTACATATTTTCCCAGACATTACTACAACATGTTTCTTTCCGTATTAAAGGCCAATTTTTTTCCATTAAGTATTTTTGGAAACAATGTTCTCTTTACAAATCCATAGTCTGTGTAGATCTGGCCATTATATATATTTGAATCATGTGCTTTATTAGTCAGGCTCCATTTAAATTCTTATACAAAAGAAAACCCAAAATAGCAATATCTAAGACATAAACATTTAACTCTGCTATGAAAAATAAATCTAGAGGTACATGGTCCCAAACTGATATGGAAGTTCTAGATATATCCAAGCTTCTTCTTCCTTCCCCTACTACTATTCTAGTACTAGCTGGAACACAAATGAGTCACAGTGGTCTCATTTCAAACAACTAGATGGGATAAAGCGGGATGCCTCTTTCTTTTTAAGTAACCCTAGTAGTCAACACTTGTGATGTCATTTTATTGGCCAAAAGCTGGTCACATGGACACATCTGATCCAAGTGAAATTGATGTGTCTAGTCTATATTCCAACAGGCAAAATGCTCAGCTGAGAATTAGGATTCTGTTACTAGGCAAAGAACAGACTTTAGTATATAATAAGCTGCTTCTGCTAAATATGTACAAACCTGAATCCACCGTCTCTCCTATCCTTAAACCAGCTTTTCTGTCAGAGTTCCCTGTCTTAAGAAAATTACTCAATTGCTCAAGATCCTGGAATTATCACTGGATAACTTCGTGTTACTCATCTTCTTCAACCCTAAATCCAATTAGACAGCATGGCTTACTCAGTATTTCTCTCCATTTTCTCTTTAGTACAACCATCCTACTTTGGGCCATAATTCCTTCTTCTTCCATAGGGACTGGAACCTAAGCCTTGTAAATGAATTCTGTGTGTGTCGTTTTACCTTTCTATCTCCCACCACCCAAATCAGTTGTACATGGCACAGGGTACCTTCGTCTAAAACAGGCTGGTCGTTTTACTCCTCACATAAAAATCACTGAACGATATCCCTTTGTTTTAGGATCGAGATCCATATCTACAAAATACACTATAGACTATATAGTCTTGCGTATTATGAAGCCCCCTGAATTAGTTACCTATTTCTGTGTATCTTCTAAAAGTGCACAATCTCTATTCCTTTTATCCTGACCTACTGTCCTGGCAAGGCTTTAGTACAATATTGAGTAGAAATGGTAAGAGTGGAAATCCTAACCTTGTTTCCAAAATAGGAAGAGGGCATGCAGTTTTCCAACAGAAAGTACGGTGTTAGCTATAGTTTTTATTTTTTGTAGATGATCTTTATCATATTAAGAAGTTCCCATGTATACATAGCTTACTGAGAGCTTTTATCGTGTCAAGTCTTTTTTATTTTTGCACTACTGTAGTTAATCTTATGAGTCTTCTTCTCTAATTGATTATATAGATAAATTACTATTAATTGTATTCTAAATTTTAAACTAATGTTGCATTTCAGAATAAATTCAATTTGGTCATGATGTGTTTCTTTAAACATGGATTGATTTATTCATATGCAATTAGTACTTTTGCATCTGTGCTCATAAAGGGTAGTGCTCTATTCTATTTTCTTGTATTGTCTTTTACTGATTTTAATGTTAAGGTAATACTGGTCTCACAAAGTTGGGAAGTAGTTGCTCTTCTTATTTTATGGAAAAGATGATATAGAATTGGTATTATTTCTTCCTTAAATGTTCGGTGGAATTTTGTAATAAAACCATCTTGGCTCAAAGTTTTATTGTGTAATATTTTTTAATGGGAATTTAATTTTTAATTGATAACTTCCTATTTAGGTTTTCTTTTTCTTTTTGTACAGTTGTGGTACTCAAGTATTTAACTGTTAACCATTTATTTGGTAGTTTGTGTTATTCAAGGTATTGTTACATTTCATGTGTTGTCAAATTAGTGGGCATGACATTGTTTATTATATTCCATCATTATCCTTTAATGTCTGTTTACAGTGTTCCATAATGAAGTCTTTTATTCTGAATATTGATAATTTGTGTCTTCTCTCCTTTTGTTTTTTTTTTCTTGATCTGGCTAAATATAGGTCGACTAAGTCATCTGGATGAAAGGCACTGCTAGGGAATATAGTCAATGGTATTGTAATAGCCTTGTATGGTGACAGGTGGTAGCTGCACTGTCCTAGCATAAGGTATAGACTTATCAAATTAAAAACCATAACTTTATTAGTCTAGCCAAAGCATAATCTTTGACTTCCTTGATTTTATTCATTATTGCTTCTGTGTTTTCAGCTTCATGGATTTCAGCTTCTTATTTGCTATTGGTTTAATTTGCTCTTCTATTTCTAGTGTCTTAGGTGAAAGCTTAGATTATTCTGAGGTTAAACTTTTATAATAGATGCATGTAGTGCTTTAAATTTTCCCTTGCTGCTGCTGCTACTACTACTACTTTTCTCTACCACTACTTTTTTTCTGTTTCTTCTCTCTACTACTTTAGCAGCATTCTACAACTGTTTATGTATTGCATTGTTTTTGTTGAATTCAAAATATTTTCTGTTTTCTTCTGTGATTTCTTCTTCTGAATATAGATGTCATAGAAATATATTTTTTTTAATTTTCAAATATTTGAAGACTTTCTATCTTTTGGGGGAGGGGTTCAATAATAATGTCATTCCTTTGTAATCAGAGAACATACTTTTAATGATTTCTGTTCTTTTAATTTGAGGATTTGTTTTACAGACCAGAAAATGTAGTATCTTGGAAAATTGTCCTTCTGCATTTGAAAAGAAGGTATATTCTATTATTGCTGATAGGGCATTCTATTAATCTTAATTGAGTCATGTTATTTAACAACATCATTCAGTAATTCTACACCCTTGCTGATTTTCTACCTACTTGTTCTATTAATTACAGAAAATAAACGTTGAATTCTCCAATTATAACTGTGGATTTGTCTATTACTCTTTCCAGCCCATCATTTTTTCTTGTTTCATTTCCTTGGAAGCTCTGTTATTGAGTGCATACATATTAGGATTTTTATATCTTTTTCCCTTGTCATTATGTAATGTTCCTCTTTATTTCACAAAATATTACTTGTTCTGAATACCACTTTTTCTCATTAATATAGTCTCTGTGATGGCCTTTTAATTAATGTCTCCACGTCATATCATTTATAAACTTTTACTGTTATCCTGTCTATATTATATATTTAAAGCATATTTCAAATAGATAGCATGTAGTTAATTCTTTGTACTAAATATGACAGTCTATGTCTTTAATTGGTATTTTTAAAATTTATTTTATTTATTTATTTTTATTTATTTATTTATTTATTTATTTATTTATTTGAGAGAGCATGTGAGTGGGGGAGGGGGCAGAGGAAGGGAGAGAGAGAGAGAGAATCTTGAATAGGCTCTATACCCAGTGTGTGAGTCTGATGCAGGGCTCACTTTCACAACACGGAGATCAGGACCTGAACCAAAATCAAGAGTAGGTTACTTAACTGAATGAGCCACCCAGGAGCCCCTGAATTGGGGTTTTTAAATCACTAGCATTAAATAAAATTCTTCATATTGTTAAATTTATGTCTACCATTTTTGAAATCCCTGTCTTGTTATTTTAAAAAAATTTTTCTGTTCCTTCTGTACTGTCTGCTCTTGCATTATTTGAACATTTTTAGTGTTCCGTTTTAAACTTATCTACCAGATTAAAAAAAAAAAGACTTTATTTATTTGAGAGCGCATGAGTGGTGGGGGGAGGGGCAGAGTGAGAGGATGAAGAGAGGGAAACAAGCTCCCTCCTGAGCTGGGAGCCTGACTCAGGGTTTCATCCCAGGATCCCTGGGGTCATGACCTGAGCCAAAGGCAGGCACTTAACCAACTGAGCCACACAGGTGCCCCCATCTACAAGATTTTTTTTTAATCACTTTTTCTTTGTTTTATTTTTGGTGGTTGCTTTAAGATTTACTCCAGTCTATTTAGAATTATCCCTATATATAAGGTGTCATTTATTTTTTCTGGCTGTTTTCAAGGTACTAATGTTGATGATGATTTATCTGGGCAAGGCTTTCTTTGATATCACCATATTTGGGATTTGCTGAGCTTCAACTCCAGGAAGATTTAGGTTATTATTTCCTCAAAGGATTTTTTTGGGGGACCCATCCCCTCCACTTCTAGACCTCCAAGGATACAAATATGACATACTTTGATATTACCTCATAAATCTCAGATATTTTTTCTTTTTCTCTCTGTTCTACAGATTACATAATTTCTGTTGATCTATGTTCAAGATAGCAGACTACATTTTTTTCTTATTTCCATCTTGCTAAAAATCCAATGAATTTTTTAAAACATTGCTTCTTCAATTCTAGTATGTTTATTTGATTATTTCCTACAGTTTCTTTTTCTCTGTCAAAATTTCTACTTTTTCTGATTACTGAAATGGACTTTACCTTTACTTTATGGAGCATAGTTATAATGGTTGCTTTAAATTCACTGGTCCCTGCCCAGGCAAGGAAGAAAATCTGAAGTGCTGCCCAACTACTGAGTTTAGACCCTAGTCCTGCCCAAATAGGAAGCTTGAACATAGAATCTGGGCAACTGCATAGCTCATTCCACAGCTTCAATTGCAATGTCACCCAAGCAGAGATCCCAGCCAGAGGTTCTACCCACCTGCAGATACAAATCTGTGGCTGCAATTGGGCAGAAAACTTAGCTGGCAGTTCTGCCTGATTCAAATACCCAGCCAATGGCCATACTAGCCATGGAGGCTATTCTATAACCCTGCTTCAGCAGAGAAGCACATTTGGTTGAGTCTCACCCAATACCTGAGTATAGCTTCTAGTCCCTCTGCACCAGGAGAACTGACCAGAGAATTTAGGTAACCACAGAACACAGCCTACACTCTGCATGAGCAGAGAGAAAATCCAGCAGCCATACACAACTGGTCAGAATAGTCTCTAGCCTCATGTAGCAGCCACAAATACCAGCCTGCAACCCCACACAACTGCGAAGCCCAGTCTACAGCTCTGCCCAGTTATGGAGCACTTGGCTTATGGCCTCATCCAAGCAGGAAGCCCAGCCAGTGACTCCTGCCCAATCACTGAGCACAGCCTGCAGGCTCACTCAACAAGAGAGCCTACAGAGTGACACCCTTCCTGTCAACTGCTAAGCAAGGTGTCCAGCCCCCTTGAACTATAGGATACAGCTGGAAGCCCCTTCTGACCAGGAAGCCCAGCCAATGACTGTGCCCAAGATTAGAGCACAGCCCATACGGTCATGAAGCCCATCTGCAGCCATGACTTCAGGGCATAGATTGCAGCCCCCACACAATCACAAACAACAGCCAAAGGTCCCATGCAATCATAAAGCCCTATGTGGATCCCTGCCTGAATGAGGAGTCTAGCCAGTAGCACCATTATGTTGGAGAGTATGGCTTAAAACTCCACTCAAATAAGAGTGACTGCAGCTTCAGACTATAGACTTGACAAATCATGGAGTGCAACAAGTGACACCTCTCTATCAGGTAACATAGACCACGAACTTGCCAGACCACAGGTGATAACAGAAGTTAGTTAATGGCCCTCCTTGCCTACAAAAAACAGCCAGCAACCTCACCTGATCAGTGAGACTAGTGGCTCTGCTTAAAAGAAGACCCAAGACAACAGGCCCACCCAACCACCAACCCAGCAGTGGCACCTTGCCCATCTTGACCTCAAAGTACAAGCAGTGGCCTCGCTTGGCTATGGAGCCCCCAATTATCAGATATAATCTACCATAGAGCCAAGCCAGTGGCACCCCCATGTTTCAGAGCATACGCAGTAGCCTAGCCAAAACAGATACAAAACTCCATCTGACTACAAACAGACACAGTTGACCTGTCCAAAACCCCAACCTGAGTTGACTGGTAAAGATCTGTCCTTGCCAAAGCAAAACTGAATGCAACTGAACTTGGATTCGTGTATTTGTTCTTTTTTAATAGAATGCACAGTAATTAGAACTGTTTCAGTTGTTCCATGAATTTGTTTGACTTAATTGCTCTTTTTCTTTCATTCAATGCTCACATTCTCATTTCTGGATCTAGCAGCCTATTCATTATTTCAGACCTAATACTGCAATTAATGCTTGGCTTACTAAGAGCCAACTAGCACTTCCTTTTTTTTAATCTTGTTTTTACTTCTATTATGAGAACTTTCTGGTCATAGTTAGACTAGCAAAGATATAAAATTAGATGAAAACCTAATCAATTTTAACTGATTACAACTAAATAACAAGTATAATTATTTTTAGAATAAAATAGAGGTTATTTTATAAGGTAGGAAAGTGAGAATATATTTGACAAAAACTAATGCTTTGGGAATATCTGGCAAGTAATTGAATTTATTATTTATTCTTGTTCTTATGTCATACTGTTCTTTGTATACCTCAGATAGTACCTTTTATTATGGTTTTTATAATAACTTTTGTGCTTATTTCCAAAAAATCAGAGATCCATGTCTTATACATCTTTATGTCCCCAATTTTTAACACATTCCAAGTTGATGATTACATTTCTTCAACAAACATAATTTGTTTTCTGCAATATAAAAGAAGACCCCATACCTTTTTAAAAGATTCAACTGCTTGGTAAAACAAGTTGCTTATCCTTCCATAGCAGAATAAAACTAAGCCATTTCAGTAATTCTATCTTTATTAGAAAGAGGACATTTTATTGGATAACAAGTATCAGGTGTGATTTATTAAGAAAAAAGGGTTTATATATTTTAAAGTGATAAAAGTAGCATCATTCACCTGATGTCAAAGCTTCTAAAAACAAAAAGATGGGAATTAAACCTTGTATTCTTGCCATCTATGCACTATATATGGGATCTTCACTGTTATTATTTTTAGCTAAGGTTATAGTGATCGAATCAACATACCAGATACTGCAAGTGTCTAAGAGGGCTTAAAATATTTTAGGGGAAAAAAGCCAAGAACCCCGACTGGAGTTATTTATCACAAGTGTTTAATAATTTTGGTTTCCTAAAGACACTTTGTTCAACAACTTCTTGGCTGACATATCTCTGCAGATTATTTGTACCTAATACCTAATATATTAATATAAAACAAATATAAATATATCTGTCTCCAAGCATCTTTTAATCATAAATTTTTCTCAGTTGTATGATATAACTACTTAATTATAGGCACTGAATATGCACATGAGAGAGAGACAAAACTGTTAGTAATTAAAATACAAGTAATATATTTGTAAAATGTTTTAAATATGGATGGTCTTTTATTTTTTTATTTTTTTTTTATTATGGTCAGCTAGCCATGGTATAGTACATACTTAGTTCTTGATGTAGTGTTCAAGATTCATTAGTTAAACATAACATCCAGTACTCATCACAGCACTTGTCCTCCTCAATACCCATCAATCACCCTGTTTGCCCCTACCCCAGCCCTCCACCCCTCTGAAACCCCCAGATTTTTTCTCGGGGTCATAGTCTCTCATGGTTCATCTCCATCTCTGATTTCTCCCCCTTTGGATTTCCCTTCCTTCCCCTATGTTCTTCCGTGCTATTGTTTATGTTCAACATATGAGTGAAACCATATGATAATTGTCCTTTTCTGCTTGACTTAATTACTTAACATAATCCCCTCCAGTTCCATTCATGTCAGTGCAAATGGTGAGTATTCATCATTTCTGATGGCTGAATAATATTCCATTGTGCATATGTACCACATTTTCTTTATCCATTCATCTGTTGAAGGGCATCTCGGCTCCTTCCACAGTTTGGCTATTGTGGCCATTGCTGCTATGAACATTGGGGTGCAGATGCCCTTTCTTTTCACTACATCTTATCTTTGGGGTAAATACCTAGTAGTGCAATTGCTGGGTTGTAGGGTAGCTCTATTCTTAACATCTTGAGGAAACTCCATACTGTTTTCAGAGTGGCCGTACCAGCTTGCATTCCCACCAACAGTGTAAGAGGGTTCCCCTTTCTCCACATCCTCATCAACATTTGTTGTTTCCTGTTTTGTTAATTTTTGCCATTCTAACTGGCATAAGGTGGCATCTTATTGTGGTTTTGATTTGTATTTCCCTAATGGCTAGTGATACTCTTTTAATAGAAAAGACAATGAAATTTGTTACTGTGTGAACAACTCCTGAGATAAATAACATATATATTTATTACAAAGACTTTGGAAAATTTTTAAAGATTTTATTTATTTATTTGAAAGAGAGAGAGCACAAGAGGAGGGAGGATCAGAGGGAGAAGCAGACTCCCCACTGAACAGAGAGCCTGATGCAGGGTTTGATCCTGGATCCTGGATCCGGATCATGACCTGAACTGAAGATTGATGCTTCACCAGCTGAGCCACCCAGGTCCCCAAGACTTATGAAATTTTGCTTATGTTGTAAATCAGGGCTTACAAAATATCAGCACTAACATGGTATGAAGAAAGAATAGATTGCTGAGTTTCTTGGTGATTTAAAAGGTAGAAGACCTAAATAGCCAAAGCAATTTTGAGAAAAAAGAACAAAGTGGGAAGCACCACATTTCCTGATTTAAAACTATAGTACAGAGCTATAGTAATCCAAACAGTGGGGGCATTGGCATAGTAGACATACAGATCAACAGAACAGATAGAGAGCCCATAAATAAACCCACACATGTATGTTCAATTAATTTTTGATAAAGGAGCCAAGAACATGCAATGGAGAAAGGACAGTCTCTTCAATTAATAGTGTTAGAAAAATTAGACAGTCACATGCAAAAGAATAAAACCAGACCACTGTCTTATACCCTACACAAAATTTCACTCAAAATGGATTTAAGACTTGAATTTAAGGCCTGAAATCACAAAACTCCTAGAAGAAAACATAGTAAGTTCCTTGACAAAATCTTGGAAATTATTTTTTGGATTTGATACCAAAAATAAAAGGAACAAAAACAAAAATAAACAAGCAGGACTACATCAAACTAAAAACCTTCTGCTCAGCAGAGGAAGCCATAACCAACTGAAAAGGCAACCTAAAAAATGGAATAAAAAATTTACAAATTATATATCTGATAAGAGATTAATATTCAAACTACTTAAGGAACAACTCAATAGCAAAGAAATCACAAACAATTCAATTGAAAAATGGGCAGAAGATTTGAATACATATTTTCCAAAGAAGACATATAGATGGCCAACAGGTACATGAAAAGATGCTCCACATCATTAATCATCAGGAAGATGCAAATAAAGCCAAATGAGATATCACCTCATACCTGTAAGAATGGCCATCATGAAAAAGGCAAGAGATAACAAGTATTAATAAGGATGTGGAGAAAAGGAAACTGTGTATCATTGGTAGGAATATAAATTGATGCAGCCACTATGGAAAAGAATATGGAATGTCCTCAAAAAGTTAAAAACAGAACTACCATACAATCCAACAATTCCACTTCTGGGTACCCACCCAAAGAAAACAAAAATATTAACTTGAAAAAATACATGTACCCCATGTTCATTGCAGCATTATTTATAATAACCAAGATAAGGAAACAACCTAAGTGTCTATAAACGGATGAATGGATAGAGAAGTTGTGGTATATAAATACAATAGAATATTGCTCAGCCAAAAAAGAAGAAAATCTTGCCACTTGTGACAACATGGAGGGACCTTGAGTGTTTTATGCTAAATCAAATAAGCCACTCAGAGAGATATGATCTTATTTATACATGGAATCTAAAAACAAAACAAAACATAAAACAAGATACAGTGTATAGGTGGGTAGTTATCAAAAGCGCTAGATGAAAGTAGAAAAAATGGGTTAAGGAGGTCAAAAGGCACAGACTTTTAGGTTATAAAATAAATAAGCCATGGGGTAAAACATACAGTGTGATGACTGAAGTTAATAAAATACCATATTGCATATTTAAAAGTTACTACGAAAGTAAATCTTAAAAATTTTCATCACAAGAAAACAAGTTTTGTAACTGTGTATGATGATGGATGTCAAGAAGAGTTATGGTAGTTGATCAATATGCAATGTACTATACAAATAGAGTCATTATGTTGTATACCTAAACTAATATAATGTTATTGTGTCAGTTTTACCCTAATTTTTTTTAAAGTAAAAAATGAAGGGTAGAGGAGATGGTAGCAACCGCAGCGGAGGTTATACAAAAGATATCTTTTCATCTTATGTGTGGTGACTACCAAAAGTTCCTTCCCATTTAAACTTCTTAGGGTCCCATTTGGGACACTGCGCTGGTAACCAGCCAATCTGCTGGATAAAATAATTTCAAGGGCAAAGATCAGGCTGAAAGATCAACTACTTGCTCTCAGCAAACAGATAAAAAAAACCTTGGTTAGTAAATAATTATGGATTCTGAAAGCATAGTGTACATTTTAATTATCTTTTAATTGGTAATATCTATTTTTTCTAACGGTCCTTGTGCAATTGTTATCTCTATTTAAATTAAAATTATTTATTAATGTTAATATACATACTAAAACACAAATTACAAGTGAATGGTTCACTACATTTTCATTAAGCAGATACATTTACGTAAATGCTACCATCAACAAGATCAAGAAATAGAATAATCCCAACAGCACAGAGACACCAATTTGTCTTCTAATCAAGGTTTTCTCTCAACAAAGGTAATCAGTGTCTTGCTTATCCTAATGCCAAACTCAACCAGAGATTGGTTTTCCCTTCTTTTGAACCTTATATAATTTGGATTCAAATATTGTATATAGTTTGTATCTGACATCTTTGGCTAAATAAAAATGTTTTTATCATCCATCCATGTTGGTGAATGTAGTTGCAGTTTGTTTAGGCTTGTTTGTGTATAGTACACCACTGCTTAAATTTACTACTTTTGTTCATTCTACTGTTAATAGGTATCAGGGCTGTTTATATTATGAAAATAATTGTTAAACTGTGCTAAACATGTTTCTACATATCTTTTAGTGCATGTGTGGTTAAATTGATTTTGTACATATATTCAGAAGCAGAATACTGTATTAATGAATATGCTCAGGCTTTGATCTCAGGGTTGTGAGTTCAAGCCCTGTATTGGGCTCCACATTCTGAATGGAGCCTACTTAAAAAAAAAAAAATTAAAAGTAGGCTCCATTCAGAATGTGGAGCCCAATACAGGGCTTGAACTCACAACCCTGAGATCAAAGCCTGAGCTGAAATCAAGAGTCGGATGCATAACCGACTGAGCCACACAGCCGCCCCAGTATGCACTAGTTTTAATAATTACTCCTAAATGATAATCCAATAACCTTGAAAGATGGGCAAAAAGTCTTTAGCTGGAAAACACAAAGAGAGAAGCATGAAGCTAAAAAATGTTAAATTTAGCTACAATAAATTTAAGACCTTCTGATTGGATATCACAGATCAGTATTTTAAAAAGATAGTTCTACAAACAAATGGGCAAAATATTTGGAAAACAAACAAAAAACCCAGGAAAAAGTGGGTATTCAAATTGTCCATAGGGATCTGCAAATTAAATGAAATTCTACTAAACATTAGCCAGAGTAGTTAAAATTGAAAAAAACTGATAATGCCAAGTTTTAAGTAAGATATGAAGCAATGGAAATTTATAAACTTACACATTTGCAAAATGGGTCTCTTTGTGGAATTTTAGAAATTTACCTCTAGAAATTTACCAAAAGCTTGCAGCAACCCAGAAACTACTTATAAAACAACAAGAGCTGTATATCAGAAAGAAGAGCAAGCTTTGTGGAATTCTAATTTACCCTGACCCCAGCTCCCACGGCAGCCTTCAAAGTAACAGCTCACAACCTGGTTACCAATACTAAAGTGACCAGAGTGTGCTTATTTGGAAAGAATTGTCCTTCATTATCTGTCTGATGACTCCCTACAAGGCCAACCCCAAAAGCTAGTCTTTATCTTACTTAACTTAGAACTTGCTTAGTGCTAAAGCTTCTATCCGGCTGGGGAGGGGTGGGCAGGGTGAGTCATTGGTTAAAAAGAAAGAAAACAAAGGACAAATATTTTAGTCACTGTTGCCTGAAGCAATGGATAGAAGTTGGGGAAAACTGAAGAATTGACCCAAATGTTAGGAAGAAAGGCTGAAGGAATGAAATTCTTTGGGAAATAAGGATTTTGAAAAGTTTTGACATATCCCTGGGAATGGAGAAGGCCATGCACTCAGGAGCAGAGCTGTGGACAGACTTGGGAAAGTCCTGAGGAGGCCTTGAGCTCTTCTCTCTGGCTAACCTTGACCCTCTATGGCAGCGCAGGAATGAAATGGTAAGGCAGAGAGAGATGTACACTGCCTGACTCAGTGCTTAAGGCTGCTCTGATATACACTTGGAGCTCCTCTGCCAAGCCAGGGGTATTCTGTTCCCAGGCATGAAGGGTATCTCCCTCCAATAATTAGTTGACCACTAAGCTAATGAACAGAGATTCCAGTGACCATGAGAGACAAAGAATAAGCCTTTAAAAAATTAGTTGAGAAAAGTCACTGAACAAACAGCAACAATGACAAGAAGCAGAACTGAAATCCCTGGGGAACAGAGAATGACTCCCAGATGGGCGCCTGGGTGGCTCAGTCAGCTAAGTGTCTGTCTTTGACACAGGCCATGATCCCAGGGTCTTGGGATCCAGCCCCTCCAGAAGGAAGTCTGCTTCTCTCTCACCATTTGTCACTCCCCCATTGTGCTCATGCTCCTGTTTGGGTGCTCTCTCTTTCTCTCTCCCAAATAAATAAAATCTTTAAAAAAAATAAAATAAAACATGACTCCCAGAGTTGCCACATTATAAAAAACTGTCCAATTTTCAAACAAGCAAAAAAAAAAAAAAAAAAAGAGAGAGAGAGACAGGTAAAAAGCAAAGAAAATATGGACCATACCTAGAGAAAATCAGCAATCACTAGACAATGTACCAGAGGAGGCACAGATATTGGATTATTGGATTTACTAAATAACTACTTAAAATAATCCATTTTAAATATGTTCAAAGAATTGAAGGGAAACATGTCTAAAGAACTAAAGGAAAGCATGAGACCAATGTATGCAAAGAGAAAAATAAAAAAGACCTAAGAATTACTTTCAAAAAAGGAAAAAATATAGAAATCCTGGAGTTGGAAAATGAAATAGCCATGATGAAAAATTTACTGGAAGCACTCCATAACAGATTTGAGAAAATCACTGAAAGAATCAATGAACTTGAAAGTAGATCAATTTAAATGATTAGTCAGAGAAATAATAAAAGAAGAAAAGAAAGAATAAAAATGAAAAGAGCCTGACAGACCTATGGAGGCTGACATCAAGCACACCAACATACACACCCTAGGGGCCCCAACAGAAGGGGAGATAGAGAAAGGGACAGCCCAACTATTGGAAGGAAGAAATAATGGCTACAAAGTCCTAAATTGGTGGAAAATGTTAATCTACACCTCCAAAAAACTCAACTAACTCCAGCTGGACACACTCAAAGAGGCCCAGACCGAGAAACATTATAATCACACTTTTAAAGTTAGACAATCTTCAAGACAATCTTGAAGGCAGCACGAGAGCAGTGAGTCTTCCATTCAAGGGATCATCAGTAGATCAACAGCTGATTCTCACAGAAACCATGGAGGCCAGATGGCAGTGAGATAACATATTCCAAGTGCCAAGAGAAAAATACTGTCAGATAAGAATTCTCTATCTGGCAAAACTCTCCTTCAGAAATGTAGAAGAAGTTAAACATTCCTGGCAGAACTGTTCTAAAAAAGAATAAAGAATGAAGGTTTTCAGGGTGAAATGAAAGGACACTAGGTAGTAGCTAGAATCCACACAATGGAGATATATATATATATACACACACACATACACACGCACACATATATATATTCTAATAATATGTGTGTATTGTATATGAATATGTATATGCATGAATTTAGACAGTACCACAACTCGTAATTCCGAATGAGACTTGAATATAATACGGTTCAATTTTTCTGATGTTTAAAATAAAATGTGTATAAAGGAAATATGGTGAGATCAACAAATGTGACTCTGAGTTTTTGAGTGAAGAACACGCATTAAAGGTTGGGCCTTTGTAGGACATTGTGTCTTAGAGTATTATGTAAGCTACCATTTTACAGCATATGTTGAGGATTATAATTATTCATATTTGATACTTTTAATAAGACATTTAAAATATATATTATAAAAAATGTTAATGGAAAAGTAGCTATTTTTCTCATAAAAAAATTGGTGACTCCTTTTGGCTCTCAGGGGAGAAATAACAATATTCTACATCATAACTTGATGTTAAAGTTCCACGCTTAAAGGTGCCCCTGTCTGGACCATAACATACAGAGTCACCTTACCAATTACCCATGCAACACTAGAACTCATGTCCACTATTTATTCCCTGTTTTGCTTGGCTTCTCGGCAGTTTTTGGCAACACTGACAACTCCTTTCTCAAAATATTTTCAGTTCATGAGCTCTAAATTCCTCACTACATGCATGATCTCCTTGTCAGGTGCATTCTTCCTCTACTTGCATCTTCTAGGACCAGATATTATGCCAAACACTCTCCCTAATTAATTTCATCTGGTCCAAGAGGGAAGCTATTCATGAAAGTATTAATTACAGCCATTTTTTTAAAATGCAAAGAATGTAATGTATATAATTTTTCAAAGCAAGGACCATGTTGTTTCAATAAACTGAAATGCTTCTTAAGCATCAGTCTAATAGAATGTAATATCCAGGCGAATGGCAAACATCTCTGTCCAACTAAATTGTAAACACACTCCAGGGATTAGTGAGAGAATTAAAGCTAAAATGTTAAAGATGTGTCTCTAGTATAGTTTCAGTAAATCAATTATACTCCAGATATTATACTCCAGATATTTTAGAACTGCTGCAGAATTAATTGATTTTCATTTGCTCTAAAACAGCTGGGTTAAATATACCCCATCATTTTAATGTTTTTGTCAATAACTATAAGGTAGGAATGTATCCTCCATCCACATCATTGTTCTATATAGACTAAGTCATGTGCCTGTCAAATGATTACTACTGTATTTGTGATGTAATTGCTATCATAAAATTTATTTCAATGCAAATTTTTTCTTATTTTTCCCCAGTAGGATAATATTTTTCTCATTTGCCTACATAAGAGGAAATAAGACCCAAACACATGGAGGAAAAACAGGTGAATAACAGAAATACGGCTTTCTTTTAAATTGTTAAAGAATGTGATGTAAGTTTTACAAGAAAATAAATTAACAAAGCTTCTTATTACTTTTTTTATTTCAGTTTGCTAAGAGGAAATGGAGGGATCATGTTAATAAGTGCATATTTTAAAGCAATTGGGGGAAAATTTGAAGCCTATAAATATTTCAAAGTTCTCTCAGCAAAAGCTTACAGTATTTTCACAATCCCTCCATTGAAATGTTCAAAGGGATATTGAACAATCACTTCCTCACCTCTTAAAGATGGTGGATGGTGAGGTGATTACCAATAGACAATTATCCTTAAGTGAACATTTCCAAGTGTATAATTAGTTAAGAGGGCAATTTCCATTCCATTTGGGTGAATTTAGATAGCTGAATCTTGCTGGAAGGAAAAGATTTATTTTTCTAAAAACAACTACTTAACAGCAGGCATGCCAGTCATTTTTTATATGTGTAGCTTAAGATCCTTAATGCAAGCTTTGCAAGGAAGCATTCTTACATGAACAGCAAGTTCACAGCAAGAAAATGCTCATTAAAGGCAGGTGAACATTGTTTAGACATGTACTGAGGGCACATTCTGGAATTCCAAAAGAACACTCTAGACATGGCTTTCATAAAGGAACACACTAGTTTAACATAAGAAGCCAGATCAAAATGTATACTCCCAAACTATAGGATGATATATCCTTCCTCATAAACATTATGATAAAATGAGACATAAATAAAATACATGCCTTCTTCCTCTGAAATGTATGTAGTATAATGAGGGAGAGAGGAAGAAAATAGGCTTTTTCAACAGACTGTTCTATTGACTATTGCAGTATTTAAGAACTGCATTTAAGCTGCTAGTGACAAAGATCAGAAACAAGATCGAATTTTATTTTCTCGCAATTAAATCTAAAGGTGCAAAGGTGGACCATTTAGGACTGGTATGTTAACATGGGATTTTTATGTTTTTTGCTTCTTACCGTCGGCAAATGGCTTTCATTATACAAGTCACATTGTAGTCCAAAATGGCATTTAGAGCTTCAGCCTCTGTATTAGGGAGCAAGAAATGAGGAGAGGGAAGACAAAAAGAGACATATCATTTTCTTTCCCTATTTTAATGAACTTCTCCAAGATCCCATTCAACAGTTTTTTCTTATATCTCACTGGCCAGATGCATTCTTACAGCTACAACCAATTACAAAAGCTGGAGAATCAGTTTTTGAACTGGAACACTTCTTCTCTAATGAAATCAGAATTTTTTCCTTGAGACAAAAGTGAGAATGGGTATTGAATTGGCAAAATTTAATGATAACAATAATCTGCAAACCAGTACTCTCTGTCACAATAAGAATGAGGTAAGTACGAAAAGCTGTTTCTTCAGTCACTCATTTATTTATTGCTCCATTTTTTTAAAAGTACTTATTAGGGGTGCTTGGGTGGCTCAGTGGGTTAAGCCTCTGCCTGCAGCTTGGGTCATGACCTCAGGGTCCTGAGATCGAGCCCCGCATTGGGCTCTCTGCTCAGCAGGGAGCCTGCTTCCCCCCTCTCTCTCTGCCTGCCTCTGTGCCTACTTGTGATCTCTCTCTGTCAAATAAATAAATAAAATCTTTAAAAAAAAGTACTTATTAATTGTCATGGTTTAATTGTCTATGCTAGACTGGAAATTCCCTTAAAGAATGCATTAAACAGAGATAAACAAGTGAATCGAGAACTACCATAAAATGTAACTACAATAAAATGTAGAATCATGTCTGTAATATAGAGAAGCACAGGGAGCTGAATTCATTCATTTATTTATCTCATCATTCCAAAATATCTTATAATTGCTTTAAAAGTGGTACGTTTATTATGTGCTGGTAACATTCCATAAGTAAGACAGACAGAACCCTTGCTTCTGTGACTAATATAAGCTAAGTGTCAAGTTTCCCCCTCCTTTTTCTCATTCTTTATTTTGAATTCTGATTAAATTGCATCTCAAACCAAACCAATTAAAGCAGAATCTCTTGAGTCACAGCCAGACATAGATTTTTTTTTTTAATTCCCAAGGAAATTCTAATTAGCAATCAAGATTGAGATCTCCTTCTCTAGAACAGTGATTCCCAATCAGGGTCAATTTTTCTCCCCAGGGACATTTGGCAATATCTGGAGACATATTTGAATGTCACAACTGGGGATGGAAGGAAGCGCTATCAGCATCCAGTGGTTAAAGGCCAGAGGTACTGCTATATATCCTGCAGTGCAGATGACAGCTACCATTCCACTGTCCCTAAGAATCATCCAGCCTAAAAGGTCAACAGTGCTGAAATTGAAAATCACCAATTTAAAAGCTCAAACTGGCAAGTCAGCTGGTACTTATAAAATAGGGCATCTGTTTTCCAAGGGGGGAAGTACTAGATGCTGCTGGGGATTTAGGAGGTACATTTTTGGAAGGAGTATAATTTAGTTGATAGGAGTTAGCCATGCGCCAGGAGGAACCCAAACCAAGAGGAAGAAGCGTTACAGGCCAAAGACCAACGTATCTCTCGGGGTAAAGGTGGAAGAAAGTAGCAAAGAGTGAAGGCATAGAAAAAGAAAATTGCTTAATTGGACAGAGTAGGTGTTAACTTATAGGACAGGGGCTCTGTATCTAGAGTTAGAATCGTAAATCCCTAGAGATGTTGCGTATGGTTAGAATCTACAGTGTTGCCATACTTTTCTTAAACATACTGTCGGAAAGTCCTTTTGATTTGGTTGATTTTTGAGTTGAAAAGGAACCATCAGGATTAAGAAACCATGAATACTTTATCGTCAATAGATTTTCTATTAGACTAAAGACCAGTACGAGTCTAGATAGATTTGTGGCTTGATTTTGAAGAGCGTCATGTGATGAGACTTACATTTGAGAAAAAATGTACACTGGTGCCTAATGAGAGAAATGGGAGATGGGAGGCACATAACAGGGTAACTAGTCAGGAATATTTCCATGACAGCCCAGGAAAGAACTAGTGAGAGGCCAAGCCAATCAAGCACTATAAAACAAGTGACAGACAGGGACACAGGGATTGGAAATTGGGAAGCTGTGTATTTTAAAGTGTCTTTCATCATTATTCAGTCAAATGGAGGTGTACTTGAAAATATTTGAGTAATGGTTTATAATGTTGGCTATGCATCAGCATTATCTGGGAAACTTGCTCACAGTTTAGACCTTCATGTTCTATCCAAACAGAAGACCAAAAGGAATGACAGAGGTAGGACCAAGGAAGTATAAATTTTTTAACATAGGCTTTAAGTAATTTAGAATAAAAAGTTTGGGATACAAAGATCTCAGCTTGGGAACCATGTCATGGTTTGACTAAATCAAATGCAAAAGAAATGATAAGAAAAGGTGGTCAGTGGAGTACAACCCAATGTAAACTATTTTTGTACTCGTTCAATTTAAAAATTTACATATATATACATATATAATTATATGTAATCCAAGAACATCTAAGTTAGTATTTTAATACCCAATCTAGAAAAAAATCAAATCTATCAATACACAAATTTTTAAAAATTTTTTGATTGAAGTAAAATGTTTATTGAGTGTTTTTATATACATTATGCCATTTCTTGCAACATTAAAATGAAATGAAGAGGATATATTCATATTGATTCATATTATAAGCCACAACACACAATTTCTTGTTTAAAATAATGTATTTGTATTTTGAATATAAATGCATTTGAAGTGCTTTTTAAAAGCTAATGGCATGAGACAGTTCATTTGTGCTTTGTTAATGTACAACATTAATGACATCTGCAATTTAAATGCATTAAACTGTGTTTGACTATTTCCCTGTGTATGCATTCCAGCTCTGAAATTTAATTGAAGCTCAGTAATGTACTACATTTCTGTCTTTTTTTTTCAATTACTCTATTATGCATATCTAATGGGAAGGCAGATCAAAGTTGTATTTGAACATGACTCCTTGCTTTTGAAAGTAGAATTATATTGTGTTTATGATAGGAGAGTCTTTCTAAATGGAATAACATTTGGAAAAAAATCTCTAAGTTTCTATTATTAAGAATTGAGCTCTATGAAAATCTCATTCAAAAGAAAAAGAACACTTTACATGTATGATTAGAAGCAAAGAGCAAGATGGGAACTTAGAAATCACCTACTCCCACCCCTTCATTTTTCAAATAAGTTTATTACCTTATGGATGAATTAAGCATATTTCCAAGGATGCCAATCTTGTTGGTGATGGAATGACAACTGTAATCCCTGCATTCTAAAAATCTTGTAAAATAGGCTTGTAAAACTTTTCCTAGGCTAGGAAGGAGGCAGTTAAAGCTCAGAGAAAAAGTACAAATACCTACTTTTTTTATTTTAAAAATTCTGCTATGCATGTTCACATCTGTGGGGATTTGCACTCCACTGCTTGATTAGGCTGGGACTTTAGTTACTGGAGTATGCTTTCCTGTAAGGTTTGGACTTGGAAGTGATCAAAAAGAGATGTGAAGGGAATAAGAGAAGCCACAGCCTTTATGCTCTGAAGGTCATTATGCCTAGATATAGAGACGGACAGATGCGGTGTTTTGGTAGCTTCCAACATGCCACACCCACTATTTTTTGGCCCCTGACCCTAATGACTAATAGTGTCCCCAACATCTGGTTAATTAGAGATTACAGAGCTTTTGGGGATCACCTTTATATGCCCGGAGTTTTGGATGGAGCCAGTGTAAGATGGACTTACGCATTTAGTTTCAGATTATATATGGTTTTCTTTTTAAAGATTTTATTTATCTATTTGACAGTGAGATAGAGAGAGGACACAAGCAGGAGGAGTAGGAGAGGGAGAAGCAGGCTCTCCGCTAAGCAGGAAACCCTGTGTGGGGCTTGATCCCAGGATACTGGGATCATGACCTAAGCCAAAAGCAAACGCTTAATGACTGAGCCACCGAGGTTCCCCATGGTTTTCTCGCTCTCTCTTTTTTTAATTTCACATTAATATTTACCTTAGAACAGTTTCTGAATGTTGGCAAATGAAGTAGATTCATCCTTCTATTGTGTTTCTCAGATGGAAATATAAGCCTTTTTGGCTTTTATATTATAAGGATATATAGGACAAAGACCAGCTTAATTCCTCTTAGTCGTCATCTCCTTTCTGATTCTCTTTTCTTTATCAAGTACTAATCATGCCTGTCAATTTAAAGATCCAGTTGGCAATTTTACCCTGTAAAAATGTGGTAGACTTATAATCAAGCAAAGGAAAATAGGGATACTTCAAACACTGGAGATGGCAGAAATTGCTATTGTCCATTAAAATCCATCCTCTAATTCTTCATAGTATAAAGTTATAGCTGGGAACATGGATGCACTACATGTCCTGATATCTCTTATAGTTAATTATGGTTCTATGACTAACCTACCTCCCATGGAATATGAGTATGAAGGATATGTTCCACCTCTGGTACAAGGCAAGAGTATGAGCATGCCTACCCCATACACTCTTTCACCTTCTCCCCTGGCTGGAATGGAAACTACCCCAGCATCCTTGGACACCACCACTGAGGTAACATACCCAGGGCTTGCATGGGTTCCTGAATGACAATGTGATGTCCATCCTCCCCAAACATTCAACTTGGACTTTTATGAGAAAGAGTAATGAATTTCAATATTCTTTTAGCCATTGTTTTTGGGGATCTCTGTTATGTACATTTAATATGTCCTAACTAAATCAGAAGGTAGAGTCTCCATTTTGGTAGATGGTAGAAAGAAACCTGAATGAAATTATAATGATTCTGAGGTTCCAAAATATAAATAGAGAAAACTTGTGATAATGAGCCTTAATTTGTGAAATTATACTTGCATAGAAACAGACAGAGATATTTAGAAAGAAAACTTTCAGGCACCTTAGTGGCTCAGTAGTTTAAGTGCCTGACTCTTGATTTCAGCTCAGGTCATGATCTTTGGGTTGTGAGATTGTGCCCAGCATCGGGTTTGGTGATCAACACAGTCTTCCCTTCCCTCTCCCTCTGCTCCTTCCTCTGACCTCTCTTTTTCTCTCAAGTAAAGAAATATTTTTTTTTAAAGAAAGAAAAAAAATTCAGGATATTTTACAAGATTAGGAATCAACAACTATATAGCTTATAAGCCAATTCAGGCCCACTGCCTGTTTTTGTAAATAAAGTTTTATTGGAACATGGCTACATTTATTCATTTATGTATTATCTATGGCAGCTTTCACACTACCATGTTGGAGGTGAATAGCTGTGATAGAAAGAGGATGGTACACAAAGTCTAAAATACTGGCTATTTGTTCTTCATACAAAAAGTTTGTTGCCCCCTTCTTTAAATGAACTGAGAATTTTGGCTGAGGAAAAAAATAAACCATGGTAATAGGGAATACTTAAAGGTGATTTTCAAAAAAGATCAAGATTTTGAATGCCAAGTCAGAGATGTATGAAGGAGAACAAAGAAAAATGTGTCCCAGAATTTCATTGATTTAAAGATGACACTAGAAAGGTCTGAGGCATTTAGGTAGCTACTAGACGAGGGAAAGCTGTTGAGTCCAAAGAAAACTAGGATGTGTATTTCCCATCCAGAAATAAAAACCTTTTTGGCCTTCAATATCTTAAGGACAAGAATAAAATCACTTCTCTGGAGGAATGCCAAGTCTAGGAAACTTTTGAAAACCTCTCTAACGATGGAAAGAGACTCCATAATAAAATAAATGGGGGAACCATCACTGACAATTGAATAGATAAATATGAAGAAATATATGTCTGTGTGTATGCATATGTAATACGCATATTACCTACCTACCTATCATTATTTACCATTTCTGAATGTATTCACTGAGAGGGCCTAGTAGCAATGGGAACAACTGACACCCAGATGATTTATATATATGTTTCTAGAATGGCATATTTATTTACTTATTTGAGAGAGAGAGAGAGCTCCCTTGAGCATGAGCAGGGAGGAGAGGCAAAGGGAGGGGAGAAGCAGATACCCCACTGATCAAGGGGCCTGATGCAGACTTGATCCCAGAACCCTGGGATCATAACCTGAGCAGAAGGCAGATGCTTAACCGACAAAGCCACCCAGGCACCCCTAGAATGACATCTTTATAAGGAAAGTATATCAGTGCATTAACCTAAAAGTAAGACACAGTAGCATGGAAATAATTCTATGGGAAAATGCATGTTACTTCCTCGGTCATACAAATATCTTCTTTTGTAATGAGATAATACAATGTAATTAAAAATAAACTTGAATTCAGTTTTTCTCCTTACACATTTACATATTTGGAAATAGAATTTAAGGAAAGATGGGTGGAACTACTAACAGAGTTGGCAAAAGAACCTATCCAGTATTCTGAAACAGCTGTTCAGAAAGAACCCCACCACCTGCCCCTCCTGTAACTTTATCGTTGGAACTCATTTCATTGCTTTCATAGAGAGTTCACATGACTGTTTTTAGAAATAAGCCCACTTTCTTGGCATTGTCTTACCATACATATATTATATTACCCATTCTTCTGAGCCATCAGCGTTTCCCCCTTCCCTCTTCCTCAGTGTGAATACAATCAGGCTCAACAGAGTAATTGGAACAGAGAAAGAGTAATTCCAAATATTTAAAATGCAGATTATATATTCAGGTTAAATATTTTATGCAGTTTAAATTCTCTACTACTTCATACCTCATGAAATAAAGTCGCACAAGCTGAAGTTTAGAGAAAAGACGGCTCCATATCATTCTGTCCTGGGCCAATTACTACTTCCTGCAGTAATACATCATTCATTTAGTACTTAGAGTGTGTCCAATGTTGTGCTTAATGATCTTTATAATAAACTTACTTAAACCTCACAATGCCCTTATGAGGCTGACATTGTTATAATTACTCTTTTCCTGGGTAAGGAAACAGGCTTATAGGATTTGTGACTTAACCAAGCCCATATCAAATCTGCATCCTTAGCCATAAAATTGTCATGCTAGTGGGTGGCTTTAACATTTCAATTCAGCAACTCTGCCCCTCAGGCTTAACAATTTGCAGAAAGATTTTCAATAATGGCTTCATATTTATACCTTTCACCTGCCAGGTAGTCCCATCACCCAAATTTTCATTACAGGGCATGATTTCCTGCTGGGGGCAATACTGCACCCAGAGTGGGAGTGGGGTCTTGGTGACATGAGAATCTATGTGAGAGGCAGCGTAGGAATGAGATGAGAAGAATGCAAATGTAATTCGATAATAAGACCCAAAAGGTATTTTTAACTGTTCCCAATTGGAGACTCCCCCCACCCTTAATACCCTTTGCCCTTGCTAATGAAAATCTTAACCACATAGAGAATGCATCCCTATTTATTCCTACTGTTATCTTCTCCTGTCACCATTTGCTTATTTCTTCATTTTGAGTCTATCATTCCCAGAAGCCAAAAAATATATCCATCGCTTTACCAGAACCTCTGTTCAAACCTTTATTTCTGCAAAAAAATTTCATGGACAGGATCTCAAAGAAGATCCTGGGGGCATAACTAGATCACCTTGGGGTGTGACTTCTATTATTTATTGATTGTTAGAACCCCCACATAAATATGAGAACACAGAAGACATAATAAGAAGACAAGTCCAGGATACAGAGAAGAGACCAGGAAAGATTTTACTACTATTAAATATGTTATGTACTTAGTGAATTACTTTTACAATTATTATATAAACCTAATAATACTGCACTCTATGGCTTAAATTATAGGCAAATTTTTTATTGAGCTTCTGATTGTTATTTTATCCTATATATATATATATATATATATTTTTTTTTTTTTTTTTTTTTTGAGAGGATGCTGGTAGGAAATGTAGTACTAATAAAAGTTGGACCATCAACACAATAGTGAATCTGGAATAGAATTGACTTCTTAGGATACAACTGAGTTCTTTTACAACTAAATAGTTTTAAGTGCATGCAGGACAGCATACCATGAAGATAGCATACTTGCTTTGGAATAGGCACACCTAGCTCAAATCCACATTTTTTTTAAATTTAAAAAAAAATTTTTTTTTATAAACATATTTTTATCCCCAGGGGTACATGTCTGTGAATCGCCAGGTTTACACACTTCAAATCCACATTTTTAATCCACATTCATTAATAAGCATTGAACATGTTCTTGAATGAATTTCTCTATTGTCCTGACTCTCAATTATTATACATTTAAAATGGTTACTATAAAGATACAACCTCATCGCATCTGTGAAGCTAGGAAGCGACATAGGAATGGTGCTTCACATAGCATCTGGCATGTGATGAGAGCTCAAGAAAATTAGACTGCCACCATCAATTTGGGTAGTATATATAACAAGGAGCTGTGGTTTATCCCATGTAATCACACAGAGATACATGTGCCCACTTTCTGCAAAGTGGAAAGATTAAATTAACAGGTGATGGGAAGTTTCAAGGTCAATAACCCTTTGTAAACCACTTCGTGCTATTATTGGTTGCTTTTGCTAGAAATAAAACAACTTATGGATAGGAATGAAAAGTGTATCAAATGGCCTGAAAGCAGCAATAATTCAATAAAAAAATAAAAAGTAAGGCTGAGTAGTTTATAATTATCAGTTACTAAATTAAAACTCATTACATTCAAGGGCCTCGGGGGAAATTATTTCAGATTAGGAAAGGCCTATAAAACTCTTGGAGAGAGAGAAAGAATAAAATTAAGATAAGCAATTACATAAAGGTTTTTCCATTTTCATTCTTGTGCTTCTGGTCTCTGTAATCATTTTGTATTATTGGATTTCCATTCATTCTATTCCTAAATAAGTCACCCTGAGAAGCTTACTGAGTTATTTCTAGTGTTAAATACATAGAGACTTTGAAGTATTGTCAAGAAAAAACCTCAATTTTCTTTTAAATATGACCTTAACAATCACTGAGCCCTCTTAAACACTAAACACTATAAATGAAAGGTGATAAAAGCAAATATAATTTGAGACCATCTTAAAATGATCCGCAATCTGAAAGTGAACTAGAAACTTCACAATGTTTACAAACAATGGCATGTGTTTGTATTTTCATGGTTTAAATAAACATGTTTAGTTATACTATAAAAATTTACTTTCAGTGTGCAAGATTTCTACACTTCCTGTGCTAATGATGGTGGTCTTCCTAAAGTCAGATTCATGCACTTTTAGTCAAAGGTCAACTTTTATCTAAAGTTCCTCTGCCAATAAGAAGTTTCAGAATAGAACTGAAAAGGACTAAAGAAAAAACAAGGCCAGAAAATCTATTTGATTTATGTTGTAAGTCTCAATGTCAGGATATTCTGGACCATAATCAGGTTATACCTGTATATTTTAATGGCAATCTATCAAGTGGAATTGAGAAGGCAGCCTATTGATCTTCAATGCCCATGCCTTGTCCAACTTTTATTTTGTAAATACCTCATATGGTATGACATGATCTATGTGCATAAAAACTGGATTTTGCTTATTCTATTGATTTTAAGATCTTTATTAGAACTAGTATCTCTTACCTAAATAGCAATTAATGTCTTAAAATTTTTTAATAATTATACTTCTCAGAAGTCTTTGAAATCGACCTTGCTATGAATATGACTTTTATTCTGAGAGTCTTTGGAAAACTCTAGAATAAAGACTTAGAAGTAAGGTTTAAGTGTTCTGTTTCATAAGCTCTTACGCTTTAAGCCTGCCATACTGGAATACCTTAATATAGATGATAAAGACTATGAAAGATTCAGGAAAAAATGCATTGAATTATGTAGTTCTTAATTCATTTATTATTTTTTTTAGAGAGCGAGAAGAGATGAGTCAGAGGGAGAGGGAGAAAGGGAATCTTAAGCAGTCTCCATGCCCAGCATGGATTGATATCCAGGGCTTGATATCACAACCCTGCGATCATAGCCTGAGTGGAAATCAAGAGTTGGACACTTAGCCAAGAGAGGCACCCACGTGCCCCTTAATTTATTATGAAGTTTAGTTGTTAACTACTAAACCTTAAAAAGGCCAAAGATCTGCATGACTTCTTCATTGGAGTATCTCCAACCATTGCCTAAAACAGTTTCTAACACAGATTAAGATCTTCACCACAAGTCTTGTGCATGAAGGAATGGATTCTGCAAGTGCCACTTAAAACATGATTAATCTGATTTATTCAGTGATATGCATAAAGTACAAACAGCAAACGAATTTTAGTAAATCAGTATAATTGATTACGTGTATTAGTTTCCTTTTATCTGTGTAGTCTCAGTTTCTCATATCTGAAGGTGAATTACCTACTTTACTAATGATGCCTAAGATAGCTGGACCATTGTGATTCAGATACATCAGTTCTTCCCTGTTACAGGAGTCTGGGAATATCCAGAGGATCTCAGAACAGATTCTCCTTCTTCTTCTCCTTCTCCTTCTCCTTCTCCTTCTTCTCCTTCTCCCTCTCCTCCTCCTCCTCCTTCTCCTTCTCCTCCTCCTCCTCCTCTTCCTCCTCCTCCTCCTCCTCCTCCTCCTCCTCCTTCTCCTTCCTTTCTTCTTCTCTTTTTTAAGGATTTTTTTATTTAATTGTTTGACACAGAGAGAGAGAGAGAGAGAGAGAGCACAAGCAGAGGGAGCAGCAGGCAAAGGGAAAGGGAGAAGTATGCTCCCCACTGCACAGGGAGGCAGATATGGGGCTTGATCCTAGAACCCTGGGATCATGACCTGAGCTGAAGGCAGATGCTTAACCAGCCACCGAGGTGCCCCTCTCTGATTTCTCTTCCTAAAGCATGATTATGCACAGAAAAACTAGCTTACCTAGACTACCACACATACTATGCACTCCGCATATAAAAAAAAATTCAACTGCATTTTCAGCACCTACAAAAGTAGTAATAAAACAGAAATAATAATAATAATAATAATAATAATGGAATAGAAGTAAAATATTGTAGTACACAGCACTATAATAAATTTAGTGAACATTACATTGTCTCTGAGGAGATGTAAACCTCAAATGTTTACAAACTAATGAAAGCACTTATATTTATCTTTTCTAACACCTGCACTAAAGAAATATATGTTGGGAGGAAAGAGAAGGAGATTTCATTTTGGAACTGCTTTATTCTGATTTGGGGTTCTTGTTTTTTGTTTTTGTATTTGTTTGTTTAGTTTTGATACTGAAAAGCTGTTTGAGGTGAAGAGGGTTAAGAATTAAGACTCAGAAAAAGCACCCATGACAATCTACTCCAACTTAAAAATTTTATCAGATCAGCTTTATCCCCTCTTCTGAGAGTGATATGGTGTCTAAATTTTATGAAGTCTGACTTTTTGATTCCCTTTTGCTTATCTGTGTTGTGTGTCCTTTTGGGCTCTGGAAGTAAAGTCCGAGATGAAGTTGAATTTACAGAATGTTCATTCGTGGGTTCCCTTGGTATGAATACCTGTGAAAGAGAATGGAAGGATAATGTAAACACTCGGTTGGAACTCATTTATTTGTGAGTATGGACACTCATGAGTTCTCTAGAAATCTGAAAGCAGAGGAAATATTTTGTGAAGTGGTGTAGACAAGAGCTTGGGATATTTAGGTTATTGTTTAATTTGACCTATTTGTACCCAAATCCTGCAGAGAATGAGTAAAAAAAGATATAGTGTTGGCTTTATCTTCAAAGTATCTTTTCTATCCAGCCAAGTCTTACCTCGATTACTACTATCCAATGCCAGCCACTAAGAATCCAAACCATAGACCCTTCCAACAGCCAACTAGCTATGCTCGTTGCTTCCATTCCTGCTCCCCTGGAATCAATTATCCAGATTGCAGCAGAGTGATCCTCCTAAAGTATAAATCAGAAAACGTATTCACCTATACCTCTATGGCCTCCCACCACACTGAAAATCTAAGTCCTTAGCATCTTTCCAATCTCATTTTCTACGATCCCCCTCTCATCACTGTATCCCAGTTCCACTAGTCCCCTCACTGATTGTAGCAGGTAGGGTGTGTCGGCACTGAGCACCTATTCTGACTTTCCTCTGTTGTCCTCAGCACCAGCTTTGTGACTGTCTAGAAGTAGTGGTGGTGCTGATGATTTTATCTCTGACTACCAACAGCATCTCATCTATGACTACTGTTTAGCACCCATTTATCAGCAGGAACTATCCCGTTGCTCCCCCAGTTGTGTATAATGAAGATAATGAAGACACATTGATTTATCTTTAAATTGTAGGTTGCATAACTGTGAAGAGAGACCATGGACTTTGAACACAATACAGCAACTGGAGAGGACGTTGGATCATCTCCTTTGGGGAAGGGGGACAACTATGTTTTATGTGTGAGGGAAAAGTTGTGTGAGAATAAAAATTCTGTGAGCAAAGGAGAGAAACATTGTGGAGACAGATAGCTGTCCACCAGAAATTTCTGTTTGCCCTCCCACCCTATGGAGTCGTTGCTGATGATTGGCCACCCAGCCAGGTTCAGCCCTTCACAGATTCTATCTAGTTAGGTCGAGCCAGTGACTGATTTTAACCAAGAGAATATGAGAGGTAGAAATTATATAATGCAATTGCAAGTCCAGGTCATCAAATCTCTCATTGGATAACTCCTTCATGCTCTTCTTTATTTCTAGCTGTTTAATGTGGAGATGACCTCCCTATGTAGTGACCAACACAGAAGCTATGTGTTAAAGGGAGTAGAGACTCTCTATCCCTGGATCTCCAAAGAACTCATGAAGTAGGACTCTCCACCACTAACAATCAATAAACCTTCCCAGTATTGTTACATGTACAAAACCTAAACATCTATTTGTTGAAACCACTCTACATTTTTTAGTCAATTCACCACTCTATCTATTGTTATAGTAGCCAACTGTTAGTAGCTTAACACCCCACAAATGGTCAGTACTTCTTCAAGCTAATGCAGCCCTGCCCCTAACAAACTAGAATCTGATTATAGTTATCCCTTTCAGTAGAGTTGCATTGGGTGTAGATCCACTTTGGCAAGTCCAGACAAAGTCTCTGGTTATTTCAAAGTATACAAAAGAATACCACAAAAACCCAAAGCCTGGTATATCAGGACTGATCTTCAGCTAATACCATTGTCCAAACTTAGCTTATAGCCTGATATCAATGAAAAGAGATATAGAGATGATTACTTCTCATCTTGTATACCATGAAGGTATTTAGGGCCAAGCCTGGTCAACAAAAAAAAATGAATGAATACATATTGCACATGCCATCTAGCCAACAGATCCTTTTAGAAACTTAGAATTTAGACTTAGATGAAACTTTAGTGACCATATGGTCCATTTCACAGTTAAAAATATTGAAACCCAGAGGTAAAATAACTTCTTAAGGTCCCTGAGCTAATAATTACCACACTGTCTAACATTAGAAGCAATGTCCTGGAAAATTCTGCTGTAAGTTGATCTCCCTAATATTCCTTCATATTATTACCAATTTAGCAAAATAAGTTACCAAGAACTTGGAATGGCCCTAATAACAACACGGTGGCAGGATACCAGAACTCAATTCAGAGGTTATCCTGGTCTCTGTCACCCAGGAAACTAGGGTTCTAGGATATAGCTTTAGCAGTCCTAAGTAAACTATAATTCTAGTTCCTGGTGTCCCTGGGTAGCTCAGTTTGTTAAGTATCTGCCTTCGGCTCAGCTCATGATTCCAGTGTCCTGGGATGGAGGCCAACATCAGGTTCCCTCCTCAGCAGGGACCCTGCTTCTCCCTCTCCCTCTCCTTGCCGCCCCCCCACCACTTGTGCACGCAGTCTCTCTCTCTCCCTCTCTCTGTCAAATAAATAAAGTCTTTAAAAAAAAATCAAGTCCCTAACACTTCCAATTTTCATGTTCCATGGGATGTGATTTATTAAAAAAAAAAAAAAAGCATCAAAGACCTTCAAAATTGTTGTTTAGAATCACTACACAAGGAAAACATGGATAGCAATGTGATGAAAATGTCCAGCACAGTGTTGGCTTATGGTAAATACTAAATTCATATTTATGTTTTAATGATTACTGAGGGAAAACAAGACCACAATGGTTGATTCAAAAGCCTTGTAAATATAAGCTGATCCCACCTCTATAAGAATACTGAACCAGACACCCTGAAAACAAAGGGACTTCCATGAAAAGAGACAACCCTTATCCAAGACAAAACAATGCATATTTTTTTTCAAATTAAGAAAAATTAAAGGTCCTTTAGAAGTTTATTCATGTTGTGGGCCAACGTTAAACCTACTATAAATATGAGCTATCTGTAAATCCCCACACCTAAAGTTTTTATTTTGTCTTCTTTCGACAGAGTCCAGATTTCTCAAGGAAATAAAATTCTGAAAATAACCCCCAAAATTTGGTTTGTTTTGCTGCTCAAAGTTTTCCATTCTCAGCTTTATTATTAGGTTTCCAAATGCCTCATGATTTCTTTCTGACATACTAACATTTTTGTAAACAAACCCACCAGCAGGTTTCTCACTTGATGCCACCACTGAAAGCTGGCAGTGAAGTGAAGCCCTACAGGAAGATGAGTGTGCAGAGTTTTATTTGAGGGACAAGGAGAAGGAAATGATGACTAGATACCTTCACTGACATAATCATAATGCCCCAAATAAACAGCATCACCTCCCACCACCTCAGGCACACTCACAGATTTCAGAGAATCCAGAGAAATGTAGAAGGTGCCTAGGGTCATTACATTGTATTTAGTGATTTTATTTTATACATGGAAATTTAGATACATCCCCAAATGCTGACAATCCTGGCAAGGTGGAAAGAAATCCAAGAGGTGGCAGTTTTCTTGGTTTCAATATGTAAGGTTCTAGGGAAGAATGTGTGTTTTAGAGGCATAAATACCTATGTCAGTTTAGATCACTTATATTTGCTGTTTGATATGGCATGAGGTCTTTGGCCTTGAAGTTATATTTATATTTTTCAATGTCTGTGAGCTGACACATGTTTGGGAAACCCTCAAGATATCTTTTTAATCAATTTTCTGAATATCATTATATATGACCATATAAATCAAAAAGAACTGGCTTCATAGAAGCCAATGTCTATCAGACTATGATCTGACATATGCAAGGCTATAAATTTTAATATTTGAGGAAACTTGGCTGGATTCCTTTTTGGTTGTAAAGCAGAATATCTAGTCAACAATTAACTAATATACTCAAGAGTTCACAAGCAGAAAAAAGTTAAGTGAACTATACCATTGGTAGAAAAGCAAATGGTGAGCAACTTTTTTTTCTTTTTGCATAAACTGGAAAATATTACTGCTATTCAGGAAAGAAGGGAAAGCTGTGTATTTTATTTTTTACTTATAGGTCGAATATATAAATTGAGTAAAATTGCCAAAGTCCTACGTTTCTGAAGTCCCATGAAAATCCTCCCTTTGTATTTAAAATGAACTAACTAAAAAAAATCTGTAACAACATTTATATTTTAAAAAGTATGACATCATGGAAAGAGCTGGTGTCAAATATATTTAATATCTTATTTCCTCAGGAAGTGGAAGTTCTTTCTATATCATCTAGGGACTGATCATTTGCAATCTTCCTCCATTCCCTTGTTCGTTCCTTCCTTCCTTCTTCCTTTCTTCTTTTTTCTGACTAAGAACCACCAGAATAAAGGAGGGTTGTGTTTAGGCAAGCTTCAGTTAAGGCGATACATATAACGTAAATCAGCAGCAGGGAGTCTGGGTGTGGAGAGAATTACATTTGCCAACATCTAGCAAAACTCCAAAAAGAATTCTTATAGGAGGGGTCCCTGGATGCCCCAGTCAGTTAAGTGTCCGGCTTTTGGTTTTGGTTCAGGTTGAGATCACAGGACTGAGATCAAGCCCTGTGTGGGGCACTAAGCTCAGCAAGGAGCCTGTTCTAAGCTCTCTCTCCCTCTCCCTTTGTCCCCGCTCCCCAAAATAAACAAATAAAACTTAAAAAAAAAATCCTCTAAGCCTCTTTTTCCCTCCTGAGGTGTTATTCATGTGAACATGATCTCATCCTCCATTTTCCTCCTCTGTTTCCTAAAACAGCACCTGGCTCCTGCCACATTCTTCCCAACTTCCAGGACTAGAATTTTCTTTCTCATATGGATTAGCTCAGCCTTCTTTTTGACTTTTTAAATTCAAAAAAGTGAGGTTAAATTGACCCATTCAGAAGCCCAGAAGGAGCAGTAAACAGCATTCTTTTTAGAAGGCAGGGGCAGGCGAAGGCTATGTTTAGACCCCTACCCAGCTCCCACACATGGCTCTGCTATGTAGCTTTTCTCCATACAAGCAAAGTCTTTGAAATTAGTCAAACTAGGATCTAATCTTCATCTGCTGCAATTGCCTAACTTGTTGAATTTCCTTTTTAGCTGACTCTGTTTTAATTTATAAAATAGGTGGCAACAGATATAAAGTTAGACAAGTCCCAGCATTTTTAAGTCATTTTAAATACTCTTTGTCCTCTTTGGTAACAAAAAGGCAGACATTCTTCTGTTAAAAAAAAAATGTTAGTTACAAGGAGTCTTGAAATAATTAATTTATGATTAATTACTCTCCGTTTTATGACATAAGACAAGCCTGCCTTAGCCATCAAAGCAGCCTTTGAAATACTACCACATTCTGAAATGTTCATGAACTTTGTAAGGAAGTACCTGGGGCACTAACTCACTAAACCTCTATCTTTTCATCTCTCACGGGGTATAATAGGGGATGGCATTGGCTGGAGAAAGTAAAACTGTTTCCATAGAAGCTGGCATGCCCTGAAGTTAAACAATAGGGGAATTGGGAAAGCCAGTATTTTCTCATAAGAATTATTGTAAAGCTCTTTCAACTAGAATTCATCAAATATCTACTGTATAGTGGTCTTTGTTGGGCCACGTGTTGAGAGAAAATGGTATAAAGACTCTGCTCTAGCCAGTCATATGCTGGAACCAAAAGCTAAAGATTCAGAAATGTTGTGAGGTTTGTTAAACCTGTGGTAATTTAAAATCAGTGATGGAGACGTATTTACGGCAATAAAGTTGGAATATGGTACGAATTAGGGTTTCCACACTCCAGCAGAGGTGTATCAGAATACCACTGACTCATCCCTCAAAAATCTTAGTCTTGTGGATTGATTGTCCAACAGACCCAGTTCAATTCAGTATAACAAATACTAAAACAAAAGACCCACTAGAGAAGCAAAGAGATAGGGTAAGTTTTAATCCTGTTTTCTACTCTGATATCAATACACATTTGTGCCTTCATTGACATTCTTTGAAAACCAAATACTTCTGGAATTTTCTGTCATTCCATTTTAACGGATGGTGAGCAGATTTGATATCAAACTAATACTGCAACCCTTAGGTGAAGTAAAATAAATACCTTTTTAAAAATAAATTAAAATTTTTAAATAAATGGAAAATCTTTCATCATTCTCTATGTTACTATGAGGTGTTACAATAATGAAGCTTATTGTTATTATTGTCAATAATGAAATTTAACACACCCCAATGCACTTCGCCAAATATGTGTAGCTCTTGAATTCTCTTCCTTGTTTCTCATCAGTAACACTTGCTATTAAAGCGGATTATTGACACTTCCTTCCATGATCATTCCCTTCTTTTATCAGCAGAGAGCAACTTCAGTCAATCCCTTCAGTCCTAGTTCCCTCTTTTTGCCCTGCTTTTGAGCTGATTATATTGGAGTAGATGGGGAATATCTACAAAAGAATGGTGGTGAAGGGGACAAAAGAGATGATGTCTTCCCTCTGCTATACTCTTTGGGCCTCTGAGTCCCCACCTAGCTGTCAACTCTACTACAACTTAGTAAGGCTGTGTTGAGAAGTGTGATGAGAACTGTTCCGCAGGGAAGTTGTAAGAAGGGGAGAATTCTCTTCTGAACCAGAGTTGCAAGTAAAAGTAACAGGTTCCCGCCATCTTGCTTCAGTGTATTGAATGTATTGTAATGGGAAATTTGGTTAGACTTAGTGGTAGGTTCTGGGGTCTCACCTGTTTCAAGCAGCTAAGGAACTAGTTAGATGTAGTTGGCCAAAGATCGTAACCACTGTATATGTCTCTAGTAAATGCAAAGAGGCTGTTTGCATTGGGAATCAGTGCTTATGTAGGAGACTGGCTCAAGGCACTTAGGGATTTTTTTTCTACGGTTATTCCAAAAACTATGCTCTTTCTCACAGTAAATCTACAGTGTCTCTTTTGCGTTGTCTCCTGGGTCTGTCATAAACTTCATAAGAAGATTAGCTTCATTACTTCATTCACATTTCATTTTTTTAAACGCACTCATCCATACACATGCTGTATTAACTGACTTCTTCGCTTATTATTTGCTCATTTTTTCCTCTTTGCAGTAAGCATATATACTCTCAAAGGGTAAAAGCCTTTTCACTGTTTAACAGAAAGTATTTTAAGGGCAGGAATGATTAGTTATTTTATTTTGTTATCCACAATATTTAGTATTTAATGTGCTTAATAATACGTGTTGGATGAAGGAAGGAAGAACTGGAGAGAGAGAAGGGAAGGGGGAGGGAGGAAGGAAAGAGACACAGGTTATGCAATTTTTTTTTAAATTTATTTATTTGTCAGAGAGAGAGGGAGAGAGAGAGAGCGAGCACAGGCAGACAGAGTGGCAGGCAGAGGCAGAGGGAGAAGCAGGCTCCCTGCCGAGCAAGGAGCCCGATGTGGGACTCGATCCCAGGATGCTGGGATCATGACCCAAGCCGAAGGCAGCTGCTTAACCAACTGAGCCACCCAGGCGTCCCTGCAATTTTTTAATAAAAAAAAAGGAAAGAGATACTGCTTTTGTTTGAGTGCCATTCCATTCCAACTTATGCAAAACACCTAGGATATTATTTTAAAATCCTAAATTCTTCTTCAAACCCATCAAAATAGTGTCTCTAAGAAATGAAGATTAGAAAGGTTAATATTTAAAAGTCCCTCCAGGTGATTCTGATATCAGATATTTTGGGAACCACCATTGTTTTAATCAATGCTAACATCATTGTCTTAAGCACATACATACACATCCTGAAAACAGTTACTGATTCAACATGGAGAACCCTCTGTCTGGGCCCCATGGATGAATCAGGCAAAGCCCCAGATGTCAAGGAGTTTATATTTTGCTGAGAGGATATTTAAAATAAGGTGGATGGAAAAGGCCACTTGAGGTCACATTTAAGTAAATACTCAAATAAAATTACTAAATCATCCATCAGTCACTATAATTAACAATGTCCTAATTCTTGTAGGGTAAAATGGCTTGCATGAGTTGTATAAAACTAGCTTTTTGAAGGATATAGTTTTATTGTCATGATATGTTTGTGAAAACAGCATGAACCCTTTTATTCTACCAGAAGAAACTTGATTTATTTCAAGTAAACATGGATCCAGTGACAAGGCCACTTTTAAAGCAAAGATTATCTTTAAAAGCCATTGAAACATGAAAGCTACAAGTCCCTAGACTTCTGACTATATTTCTATGACTGAAATGATAACACAAAAATAACTCAAGCTCTAAAATTATATTGTATGAAATTATGGATGCACAAGAATCAGTTTCCTCTGAGCTTTGATAATTACATTTTAAATAGAGTACTGACATGCTGTAATTATAATATTAAAATGCTAAGATAATCAAATGCTCAAAAGGGGTATTCTGGGCTTCTAAGAGATTTTGTAAATGTCATTAAAAATTTTACTGTATTTCAATTACATCATAGGAAGACTATTATTATGTGTATGTTTCTGTTCACATCTAACTGGAAATCTTTTTAAAAAAAATTTTTTTTTAATTTATTTATTTGTCAGAGAGAGAGGGAGAGAGGGAGTGAGCACAGGCAGACAGAGTGGCAGGCAGAGGCAGAGGGAGAAGCAGGCTCCCTGCCGAGCAAGGAGCCCGATGTGGGACTCGATCCCAGGACGCTGGGATCATGACCTGAGCCGAGGGCAGCCGCTTAACCAACTGAGCCACCCAGGCGTCCCTAACTGGAAATCTTTTTGACACAAATAAAATTATGCCATAGTATCTACTTAATAACATTGATTTTAAAAACTCTTATTTTGTGCAATGCCCTTAACTTTTCCTTCCAGCAGAAACAAACAAAACAAAATCCTTTACTTTCACTATTTCTTCTCTCCTCCCATTTCAGAGTTCTCTCCCCTTTTTCTAAAGTCAGTCAAGTCCTCTTTCTTTGCTCATATTCCTCCCCTCTCCTGTAGTAGTATGTATACTCTTGAGAAACTACTCCATTAAGTGCCTCTTTCTCTCGCAATTTTGGCTTCCTTTACATTGGATAGCTTTTTTAAAAGTACATAGTATCTCAATTCTTCTCTATATTAAAATTATAAGGGAAGTAAGAATATGACACTGTTAAGGATCCTATGGTAATTTGAATTATCATTACCTCTCTTTTCATCATGCCATCAGACTTTTTGGAAAAACTGTACTACATCCTCTCCTCAGCATTGTATTTCTCCCATTCTCTCTTCAGTCTTGTTTCTATTCCTTTTACTCCACCAAATGGTTGTCTCATAGGTCACCAGTGCCCAGAGTTGCTAGGAACCCATGGGTCTTATCTATGTTTTGACCTTAATAGCACCTTCTTCTTGAAATCTCCTTCCTTAAGAAGTAGAAAATACATTTCTTGCTTCATTTCCTACCCCTCTGCCCCATCTCCATCTTCTTTACTGTTCTTATAAATCATAAATTCCATTTCTTCATTCATTTTATTATAGCTTTCCCCAACCTTCCAGTATCATCTTCTCTTCACTCTCTTGCTGATTGATTCCATTTACTGTTTTCATTAATTCAGACTTAAAGTGATCGTTACTATTATTAAAGTTTTATTACTATCATTTAATGATAAATATGTTTCTTGCCCTTAGGATTAGCTAACACCAGACAGGGATATAGCTTATTGTCTGTAATGCTGTACCATAAGGGTATTACTGTTTTCCATTAATAATATAATGATAGTACCAAGGGAGAAATGGTGAAAGATCCTTCTGTCAGTTAGACTTTCCAAATGAGGTCACCATTGATCTCAACCATGAAGGACATATACAATACTTGTCAATATATGTGAAGAAAAAGTGAGTACTCCTGGCAGAAAGAATAATATATATGAACATTTAAACTATGAAATCCATGATAATATTATTTAATTTTACTTTTCTAGTTATATTTCTTCCCTGGGCTTTGAAGCTGCCTTCCTATCACTCTGATGGACTTCTCTAGAAGGACAGTTGGGGGCCCTCAAAATGAACACTTTCTCTGCCCCTTTTGCCACCTTCTCCTCTACATCTGCTTTCAGTTAATAACAAGGTCTGTCTTCCCATTTTCTAGTGATCTTTGGACATAGCTTGAACTTCATCTCACCCTCTCTCTACAATAAGTTATCCATTATTATGAAGTTTTCATCTTAATATTTCTTCCACTTACTCCCGCTTTTCCTTTCCTTTCAAACTGCATCTACCAATTCACTTTTTCTTTTATTTAGAAAGTCATTGCAGAATGCCTTCTTTAGCACCTCCAAGTTACCTTTCTAGAGCTAGATTAATGAATCAATGAAGGAACTTGCCTACTTTCATGACTTTTCATTTCATAATAATCAAGTGAACAAATAAGGCTGTGGATACATTCTAGGAAGAAATATCACTTCTTCAGCATGGTTTTCTTAGATAGTTTGCTTAGAGAAAGCCCGATGGTGAGAACAGAAGGAGCAGTATCAATTAAGAGAATATGGAAGTTGATTCATGGCCATGTAGGCTAATAAGCATCTTTAAGTATGTGCCTATATGAGCATAACAGCACTGTATTAGGCCCTGAGTATGCCATGAGAAGGATACATAGAGCATTTATGGTGTTATCACAAATAAATGGTAGGTATATTGCTTCTCACCATTCTTCTTTTTGAAATTTTCCCACCAGCGTTAACTTCAAGAATTCTAAAGAAGTCTTGACATTGAGCACATATGGAAGATATACAAGGAATTTATACACTCACTTTAAAAAGATTTGATAAATACATAATTCCTTTGAATATCAATGGATAAAATGAAAGATGAAAATATTGTTATTTGATGGGAACATTAATGTCATAGAGGTTTGTTATTATTTTTTTAACCAAAGATTCAAGGTCCCAGAAGACCAGTGTAGCTTGGAAAATGCTGAGAAAATATTTCATTAAACGAATTCTGACAAGTGACCCCACAAAAATAGCATTGGCCATAAAGTTCACAAAAAGCTTTTTGGAAAACAAGTACATTTTATGAAAATTTATATAGAGAAAATAAACCTCCTCTCCATATGTGAAATCTTGGATAGTTCCTTCCCATGTCAGTTTCTTCCTCTCTCCATACTCATCTACCCACTCCATAATGCAGAGTAGAACCTTTTGTAGAAAACATGGAGAGAGTGGACCCTCATATGTGTCTTCCATCTCAACTTTGGACTTTTTTTTTCTTTAAAAGTTTATCTAGTGTTTTGTTTTTGTTTTGTTTTTTCTTATTTTAGAGTCTTAGTATTTAGGACATAGACAACTAATCTGAATAAATTCTACATAGACAAAGGAATTTATGACATCTTGACAACAAATATGAAGGTTTGAGGCATTAGTTTTCCTGAATATTAATTGTCCATGTGTAAGACAAATGTCAAACTTACATACATTTAATGCAAAGACCATGATAAAAAAAGGTGAACTCTAGTTATGTAATCATATTCTAATCATAAAAAAGACTTTAAAACAATCATAAGGAAATTCAAGTTATTTTTGAAAGGTACTGTATATGGGCAAAATAAATAAAATGTTAGAGGCTTTTAAGAGGACTTAAGGAGTGAAATGACAGAGGAGGTCAAATTCAGTCAGGTGTGCAATATCCAAGAGTTTTAAAACTTCTGCTTTAAGAAAAGAATAAATACAACTCATTCCAATTCCAGCTGAGCATCCTTTTCTTAAAGTTTCCTCAGCAAGGAGTGTCACTTCTTCATCTGGCCAGTAGCCTCAGGAAAACCATCAGGCTCGGGAGGAGGCTTGCTCCTCAGAGCCCACTCTGCTACCCCTGTGCTCCAGACTGTTACCTCCTGGGTCCACACCTAAAGAAGGAGGGATGCCTGTGAAACTTTGCAGTTCCTATCATCTCTAGCTGATTCCCTTATACATGAGGTTAAGGAGCCCAGCCCAAATGTGTTTTTTTTTATTTTTTTTAAGATTTTATTTATTTATTTGAGAGAGAGAGAGAGACAGAGTGAGAGAGCATGAGAGGGGAAGTCAGAGGGAGAAGTAGGCTCCCCATGGAGCTGGGAGCCCGATGTGGGACTCGATCCCAGGACTCCGGGATCATGACCTGAGCCGAAGGCAGTTGCTTAACTAACTGAGCCACCCAGGCGCCCCCCAAGTGTGTTTTTAAGAACTACTCTTACCTGAGGATCCCAGATTCCAAATCCATCTATTTGGAACTGGTAACAGATTATCTTATCTGGACATCTGGAAGGCAGACACCATAGTGGCCAAATGTACAACCATAAATTGTAGTCCAGAAATAGTCACTAGAGATCACTGAAGCCAATCCTTATTTTATGAATGAAACCACTGAGACCTAAAGCAGTAAAATGATTTATTCTATACCACGTTCTAAGTTAATCACATTTTAAAATTCAACTCTTTAAAGCTTGTTGCTCTGTATCACACTGTCTGCCACATTTTTCCTGTAAACAAACTATCAAAGAAGATTCATTTCTGAAATAAAACCCTTCCACTGGCAACATTTTAAGGAACAGGAAAACATTTAAATAATAAAATACCATGAATGCCCTTAGTAATATGGCCTTATTTACACAAGAGCAATGGCCAATGCTAGATGACTCCTTGCTGCTGTCCTTTATTTCTAACTCTACTAGAACATTTATCATGCCGTATATAATACTTTTTCCACTTTCCCATACTTGCCTGCTGGTTCACCATAGGCACGTCTTCTTAATTCATAAATCTCTAATGCCTAACACAACAGATGGATATATGGCATTCGATACATGTGTGGTGCATAAATGAATGGATAGGTACCTTCATGAATGCATGAAAAGTCTGAGAAGCCAAACTGCATATGGAGAGAGATCCATCCTATGAGGAGCAGTAAAAGCCAGACTTAAGTTCTTGCATTTGATGTACCAAGACATAGAACATCATTGAGGTTTTGAAATAATGAAGAGGCTTGATGAAACTAATGCTTAAGAACAAATCTGGCGGTCATACGGAAAGTAGTTTGAGAGGACATAGTATCAGGAGGAGTACATGAGTCAAACTCTACTAGAATACATCCAGTCTGAAGAGGGGGATTACCAAGATACAAAAACAATCAAGTCTAAGAAGGTACTATTGCATAATACATGAAAGATGTCAAAGTACTAAAAACCATTTTTTTGACTCACATCTTTAAAAACACAACTCAGAAATCACTTCCTTACAGGAACAATCCATGGTCTCAGGCAGAGCTTTTCCACTGCTATACCAGAGATCAGTTCCAAGTATGTCTAGCACGTGAGCCTTCAGGTCCCCTGAGGAGTCAAGGTTGGAGAGAGACCTATGGCCATTTGCTTCTGACTGTAAGAAGTCTTGACCACTTACACCTATAAGCTATACAAATATTCCTACCTCTATGAGTGCATAGCATGAAAATTTTCAAAAGCACAATTGAGACCATATTTCACTGTATTGTCTTTTAACTCTTGATGTAATTAATTATCCAAACAGTACCACTTTAGGCAAGGGATCAAATAGATTTGAAAAAATTACCTCTACTTGCAGCATATTCCATTCCAATAAACTTCAGTGATGGAAGGTACCACTGTCAGAATTGGATACAACTTGAAGATCAACAATGCAGAACTAACCTGCCTGGCTCTTTGGACACATCATCATAATTTTTCTGTACTGAGGATATGTTTTTTTTTCCTTTTCCATTATGGAAGTACATTATAAAATAATGCTTTGGAATACAGGAGGTTATATTATAATGTTTACTTATTACTTCACTATGTTGTGCCTTCTTAAGTTGTACATAGTTTTAGAACAGTATTTAGTATTACATATTTTAAAAATCACAAGTAAACATACATATCCCAAAATAGAGAAGTTCTGAAAAGTTTTTACTGCTGAAATATGCAGTCAAAATTTTGAGGACTCTTGACTTACTTTCTCCTATAGATACCCTGTGAGTTTCCCTAAGGAGTTCCCAGGAGATGAAAGATAAACTGACCAGAAATGGCTCAGATTGAAGCAAATACAAATTTCATTTAGTCTTTTAGTCCACTGAGTTCACATCTACAAATGACTGATCTCATTTACCAAAGGTAATACTTTTACCCAATGATATATTTACTGTCCATATCTATAATATGTCCCCTCATTCATTGAATACTCTATTTTTACCACATAAAGATATTACATCATTAATTTGGGAGTGCCTATTTCACTTGGGCCCTTGAGGCTTCCAGCTTGCTTTTAAATCTCCAATTTTTTTTCTCTTTGGTGCTAGAGATATTATGATTGTAATTTGCTCTTTTTGTGCTGTCTTCATATTTGCTATGTAATTTTCTAACCTTTTTCAGCACTAACTAGAAGAAACTGCTGAGTGCTCCACATTCAACGTCTCATTACGTTCTCCCCACCACATATGTGGTGCTATGAGGTGTCGTTGGTGATCCGCATTTTATAGAAAAGGCTTAGTAATTGTCCAGATTCATACAATTAGCAAGTGGCAGAGTAGAGAAATAAACAAAATCTTTGTTTGAATTATATAACTATTACTGTGAACCACCTCAATTCTCCTAGATACACTGAGAATTTAATAAAATAGGTGATGGAAATCACAAAAAGGAAAGTTTGGGACACTTTGTCAAATTAGGGGATAAATAAGTTGTATTTGTTAAAGACAAAGACATTTGCTAGTGAAGGCCTACGGAGAAATGTGGATAAAAAATCAGAAGGCCAAAGGAGAACCAGTAACAACAGCAATTGATAGTTACAAGGCAAACTGACAAATTATAAAAAAAAAAAAAATTATGATAGTATTTCACAACGTATGTCAGGAAAGAAGAGGTAGATGGAAGTAAAAGGATATCATCTCTTCTCCCTCCCATCACACGCACCCCACAGAGGTCTAGAAGCTCCCCTAGCACAAGCCTCCTAAAGCTTTGCTTACTTTTGTGGGTGAGGCTTCTAGAATGATCTGGTCCCCAGGGGAAACCTGATAGACCACAGGCTGAACGGCAAGGATTGGGATGGACCATATTTCTTCTCATGCAGGAGGAAATTAAGATACTACCTAAAGTTCTTGAATCAATAAACAAATATTCCCGTTATCTTAAAATTTATAGGTAATAATCAGCAGACTATACTTAGAAAGACATTGGAGGAGGGATGACTGAAAGTGATAGTATGAATATTTTTACAATAAATAATAAATATAGCTAAAGAATTATAAACAATAAGTAATGGCTTAAATACATAACTTGGAGTTATTGAGTTCACAATGAAGAGTACTAAAATAGAAATAGTCAGGAAGTTTCCTCTAAGGAAGAAAAGTTGTGACTTTTCATTATAGCTCTCCCTAAATGTTTGTGTTTATATATAACATATATAGATGTGTTTATATATTATATATATACACAGACACACATTACTTTGATTATAATTTAAAGTATCTCCTAAACAATGGATTTGACTTACCTTTGAATTTGTCTCAGTATCTACCTTACTTAAATGCCTTTTGGGGTCATTAGTTTACACAACAAAGGGAGTTCTAATTGAAATGAAAAAGGAAATTTTTAGTCAATCTATAGTAATTTTTGCTTTCCAAATTTATCTAGCATTGGATGCTGAATGAATACTTATTCAACATTGCAATTCAATTCCTTGCCTGTTAATATGAGACCCCTTTTTCACTCACTTAGCCTGGCCTGACTTCCTGCCACCTGTTTTTCCAGATGTGAGTGAGAGAACCAAAGCTCAGGTACTTAAGAAGTCTTAGCAAACCACTAACACTCAGCTAGCCCTCAAAGGAGGGGTCAGAAATTCAGCTCAGCATGGACAGCATCTGAGAGCTCACCGAAGGGGGTGTAGCCATAATCCTTAGGCAGCTGTGCCCTCATCTTTGCTGGCAGAGGCTTTAAAGACATCTCAGAGAATTCACTATGCAAATGGAATTGTCTGACAGCAAGGCTGAACTAGACAGACCGTGGGCATAAATAGACACTGGGTATACTCTTCCACATGCAAGGACACACGGGACAGACCTTCTTGATCTGGATATATTATTCTGCAATTAATAAAGGGCAAGAAAGTTCATCTTGAGGATGAGTCACAGATAACTTAGAAAATTGGACAGAATCAAAAAGCAATAAAACTTCTTTATCTTATCTAGTCTTTAATGAATACTATAATTTTCCTGAAGCTCTGAAACACTATTTTTTATAAAATGTACACAAACACACACATACACATCTAAACTCACTGAACACTCAGTTCAAATAGATACATATATTTGAATTAGTATATATGCATCTGTATATGTTTTGTATATGTATGTATGTGGGATGTTTGTGCGCATGTGCAGTGAGAGAAAGAAAGAGAACACAGTGCCAAGTAGCTGTGTGGTATGGGGCAAGTTACTTACAGATGTAAGTTTTCCTCCTTATACAATGAAACTAATAAAAATACCATCCTGAAAGTGTTTGGTCATAATGTTTTTGTAGAGCTCATATTAGATGATTTATGTGTAACATTAAGGTTGTTTCTCTAGATTTCCTTAAAAAATGTTTTAACGGATTAATTTATAAGTTCCTTTCCTTTGGACACTACTTGGAGATACTTGAAATGTATCTTGATTAAGAAATCTGCAATCTCTAGGGGCGCCTGGGTGGCTCAGTTGGTTAAGTGTCTGCCTTTGGCTCAGGTCATGATCTCAGAGTCCTGGGATTGAGCCCCCATGTTGGGCTCCCTGCTCATTGGGGAGCCTGCTTATCCCTCTTCCTCTCTCTCTCTTTCAAATAAATTTTTAAAAATCTTAGGGAAAAAAAAAAGAGACCTGCAATATCTCTACAAGTTCTCAGAATGCATTTTTTTGTGTGAACAGAGGCATATTCAGGTGGGGTCTACCACACTTAAGCATTCATCATCACCACTGTATGCCCAATCCCTCTGGTTCAGCAGCCTTATGTCATGGTCTGTAGTGGTTACTAAAGATCTTCCTTGTGCCAAGAAAGTCTCCATGGGGATCTCTGCAAGACTGCCTGGGATCATTCCATTCTTCATGTTTGTTACCTTAACCTGAGAGACAAAGATTAGGATATAAATTATGTGCCAATTAAAACAAGATAATGGTGGTATTTGTTAATTCAAATTGGCAAATAAATATTCACTATGTGAAATACATATTTATTTTATAATAATAATTGGCTGACATGGTTTAAAACTTGTGGCTTACATTGTTGGTGCTAGTATAAACTGATCAATGTATCTGAAATGGGGTGTCAAGTTCCTGAAAGACTCATACAAGCTCATCTTCTATGACAGAGCATTGAGGCTTTTAGGAGTTTATCTTAGAGAAATAAATTATGTACAAGAAATGTGTGCATCAATAGTCACTATCTTGTTTTAAAATTTCAGTGTAAATGCCTATGATTATAAAATAAAAACTGAAAGCTAAAGAAATAAATCATAATATGGCCATAAATAAAATAAGTAATGAAATACATACTTATGTATGCATTTCATATACATATATATATATGATGTAGGAAAGTTTAATTGTATTATTTAAGTAAAATAAAAGGATATAGAAATATTAACTCTCATATCCTCTCAACAAACACACAGAAACATACAAATATAGGAAGAAAAGAATCTACTTTAAAATATTAGCTGTAGATTAATGGCTGTTTTTATTTTCTTATGATTACTCTTCTTTTTTCCACATATTATACAATGACCATATATTACTTTTGTAATCAGAAAAACAGCCATTATTTTATAAAATAACCATTTAAAACTTAATGTCTTTCTGCAGCATTTTGTTTTTCTGTGTGTTTGCCGATTTCCTACATGAAATATCCTTTTAAGCAGAACGAAATGGGAAATGGTTGCTTTGAGCCAAGAAGGCACAAATTAAAGCAAGTGAAAGCATGTAGCTTTCAAAAGCTATTGACATTATTTCAGAAATTCATCCATCTTATTCTTTTAGCTAGTTTTTGTGGGTTTTTTTTTTAGAAGATTCAGAAATTAAATGACCTTTTCTAACTAAACACACGCAGATGTAGTCACAGGTAATGATGGTGTTATATAAGCTCAGTAGATGCAGTAAACCTTAAAACGTGTATTCTACCAACTAGCAATTTTCCCGATCAGCTTTTATTTTGCTGTGCCACCATCCTTTAAAGCCCTAATCATGGAGGTGGCTCTGGAGAAAGAGCTGTGTTCCGTTTGAACTCAGTGGGTAATGAGGGTATAAGGACTAAATGTGCTTTTTGCTCTCTGTAGCACAGTGTGCGTTCCCTGTTTTGCAGTCATTTTCTCCAATTCAATGCAAATTCTTGTAATTTCCCCCAGAAATAAATGCTATTAAATGCCCTATTTCTCTTTCATATGTCAGAAACTTTCTCCCCTGCCATCGGCTGTATTTTTGTCAAAAGTAAAAATCTACATCATAAGCCGGAGACAGACCCCAAGTAACCAAAGTTGTCAGCTAGGAGAAATGCAACTTCCAGCATGAAGCATGTAATTATTAATGTCAAGCAGACATCGCTGTGTGATGGGCATTGCTGTCCTTCATCTCCCCCACTCTACCTGGCTGGTTTCATGTGAGGTCTAAATAAATGGCTCACAAATGATCATACACACCACACACAAAGACAAAACAAAAACCTAATTAAAACCAGTAGCATGATCACTTCCTAAATTTTAATCCTGTTTGATTTATGATGGTTTAATTCAGACTCTATTTACTGAAGCAGAAAACAGGCTTCATTGAAAAGGCCTATGCTTGGCTAATCTCTATTTCAGACTGAGTAAAAATGGCATGATTGCTGGAGGCCATTCAAAATGCCTTGGAATTTTCTTTTCTCTCTCTTATTTTTAAGATAATATGACTCTATATTAGCCTGTGTTAATTGAATTAATATGTAAAGAAAGTCAAAGAAGAGCTAATTGAGAAACCGATCTTAAATTACAAGTAGTTATTTTTATGGTCATTTTTAAATGGTTGTTGACGGGAAGCCTGGGTGGCTCCGTGGGTTAGAACCTCTGCCTTCGGCTCAGGTCATGGTCCCAGGGTCCTGGGATCGAGCCCTGTATCGGGCTCTCTGCTTTGCGGGGAGCCTGCTTCCTCTTCTCTCTCTGCCTGCCTCTCTGCCTACTTGTGATCTTTGTCTGTCAAATAAATAAATAAAATCTTTGAAAAATAAAATGGTTGTTGATCTTTAAAAACAAATATAGCATGGCATGTCCCACTTGGGGAAAGATCACACAAGAATACATATAAAACATGCAAGGTCCGGAATCACCGTGGTGACTGGTCTCTTTAGGATAAGGTCAACCAATGTATAATAGACTTAAGAGCAATAAAATCTGCTTAGAAAGTACACAATCCTACTCAATAAAGCCTAGTCCTCGGATACTACATTGTTCATGCTGCTCATTTCAGAGGACATTAAAATGAATGAAGGAAGGAAGGCTTTTTTTAAACACTTGCATAAACTCATTTAATTCTTCTAACTCTGTATTACACAGGAGAAAGCCAAGACTTAGAGAAGTCAAGTGAACTTACTTGGCCTCACACAGATAGAAAATGGCAGCACTCAGCCTCAAATCCAGGCCATCCAGACCCAGAGGCCGTTCTCCCAATCGCTACACCCCATCACCTCCTTTGCACTGTCCAATGGCTTTCCCATTGCTGTAGGGGGCCCGATAGTTCCTCTGAGGTGTTCACAGGTGACTTCTGTGATTCTCCCATGGACTATCTGCTTCGGTCTGCTTAATAGAATGGTGTTCTGTGTGAAACACAGAAGAGAAGGGTGTGCAGCATATGTTACAAAGTAGTACTGCATTTGATAGATCCCAAATTCCTTCAAGATCTTACACTACCTCAGAGTCAACGCCGTGGGCATTAATCTGCACCACAGATAGCTGTTTAGATGTGCTGTTACAGGAAGACTTTTTGGCTGATGTTAGGAGAGCAGTGGCGATGGAGAGTAGTGGAAGAATCCAAGATGCCTTTTTATGATGTGTTCTTTGTCCTTAAGATTGTTTTTGTAACTTTTTATAGTGGGATGGTTGAGATATTTAAGGTCAGACGAGCCGAGGGGAGTTGGAAGACAGTTGTATTTACTGGCTCTGAAGCCAAATGTCAAGCACAAGGTATTGGGCCTGTGCTATGTCTCCCAGTTGAGGCCGACATGAATTTCTATGAAGAGAGAACAAGACGAGACACTGTATACAACATCCTTTTAGGTCTACTCTTGGATTTTCGCTTTCACCCCTTGAGGTCTTCTAGGTTTTGGAATGTTTCCCAGGATTTACTCTTTGACTGTATGGAGAACTTTCTTAATCCATAGCTTATGCACATTCAAAGAAGATGTATTCAATATTCGTGACCTATACTGAACTGTTTAGATAAATTCTAGCTCTGGACAGGTTTCCCAGTAAGATTTTACTTAACACATGACATTCTTCATCTCACAACTACACCTGAAGAAAGGGCATTTACTTTGTTTCATAAATGCTGAGCTGGGCACGCTACAGATTGTACAGAGAATGATGCTTTTTTTTTTTTTTTAAGATTTTATTTATTTATTTGAGAGAGTGAGAGAGACACACACAGAGAGAGAGAATGAGAGGGGAGAAGGTGAGTGGAAGAAGCAGACTGCCTGCGGATCTGGGAGTCTGAATCGGGACTTGATCCCGGGACTCCGGGATCGTGACATGAGCCGAAGGCAGTGGCTTAACCAACTGAGTCACCCAGGCACCTGAGAATGATTCTTAATTTTGCTCAGAGATATTTTTAAAAAGCTGATTTTAAAATAGTCCATTTTGTAAGTGCACATAAATAGAACTGTAAACTCACATTTTCACAGATATGTATTTTTCCTTTCCCAGAATTTCTTAAATAAAGCACTGTTTTAATATATAACAAAAGACTAAATTATTTCTTTCATTTCATTAATGTTTCTCTTAATATGCTTAATTTACTTCTAAAGTTTGGATTGCAGTTTATTTTTATTCCCATTGTGCCTACAACACATAAGAATGTTTATAATTTTGAATCGGTGCCATTTTGTCCAGATTTGTGTCTCTGAAGGTATATTAATAAAGCAGATCTGGCCAGTTCTTGAGAATACTCCACCATGTCAGATAACTAAAAATGAAGTGTCCTGTAACTACAGATAATGACTCCTTGATGAATCACAAGTAGGATGAGTCAAAATAATATATAGTCAAAACGTGTTTTATAGCCAAGATTGAAAGGTTAATGCAGAAAAGTATGAATTCAATATGGTGTTTGCCAAATTTGTGTAACAAGAAGTCAGGAAATAACAAGAACAAAGAGAAAACAGGCAGTTGCTCTCAGGGCATGCTTATGAAATGTGGAAAAGGAAAGTAGGGCATCTTATTTAATTCAAAGTACTAATACATTCATCAGGTATTGAGGAGAAGGACACGTGATACAGCTGCATTAACTGTAATAAGCTTTAGACAAAGCACAGCTGTAGCGAAAGTTAAAGCCCAAAGATGTGTGTAGCTCTTCCTTTCACACTATTTACTGACTTCAGTGAATACAACTTGCTGCTGGCAAAGAAAGATCATGGTAGCCACATGTTTGTTAAGCTGAACAGCTTTTAAAAATCTTAAAATACAGTGGTTACACTAATCATCTGATTAGCAGTTTTGTTGACAATATTCTTAGCCTGCATAGCTTATTATGGGAAATGCTACAATTAGAATTGCATTAAAATAATAGCTATCTCTTTGTAGGAACTCCATAATGATGCTCAAACTACTGGAAGATGGTAACAGCCCTATTGGCTCTTGACCAAGATGATCACAATACATGCTGAAAACCTGATTCAACATTCTTGATTTTTTTTCTTGCATTAAACATTCAAATGCTCAGACAGAACAGGGAGTCAGCTCCCTGAATGACAAATGAAGTCTTAATCCCAAGCAAATTTTCCAGACAACCAATGAATAATTTTTAAAGCCCTGATATTTGTCTTTGTTTTGAAATGATAGTTACTTTTATTAAAATTTTTCTAAAATAAATTCCATTTTTCTATGACTTTTACTTATTATTATACTCTCTCACAATACAGAGACTTTAGAATACTTATTTGGGGTAAAATAAAACACTTCCAGCCAGATTTTGAGGGCTTCAGTGTCTCATAAGTAAAATAGTTGATAATCATGATACTTTTGAATCATCAAGAAACTATTAAATTACCTTACATGCAGCCTTGTTAAGAGCCATAACATATGCAATGCTCATTAAAAAAGCAAAAGTGTAGGGGCCTGGGTGGCTCAGTGGGTTAAAGCCTCTGCCTTCGGCTTGGGTCATCAAGCCCAGGCATCAGGGTCTCTGCTCAGCAGGGAGCCCCCCTGCCTGCCCCCCACCCCTCCACCCCTCTGCCTGCCTCTCTGCCTACTTGTGACCTCTGTCTGTCAAATAAATGAATAAAATCTTAAAAAGAAAAAAAGCAAAAGTGTTTTTATTAGTCTTTCAGATTTTTTTTCTTTCTTCTTTCTTTCTCTGCTGGTAGATATTCAGTAATCATGGCGCTGTGGACAGAGTACCAGTACCCAAGAACACCTCTCATCATTTCTTATCTTTACCTTCTATCCTTCTATGGAATAGAATATCAGATCATTGAAGTGACAAAATCATCAGTCGGTCGAAGTCTTTCCTAGGGGCTACCACAGAACATTAACTTTTATTCCACTTCTAGTGACCTTTTTGTTACTTCTAGGATTTTAGGAATCAGGATGCCTGGTAGAGTGTGAATGTAGGTGTGCTAAGTCCAAACTCTTAATTTCATTGTTTTTTTTGTGTGGTGCAGGTGATGAGAAGTTGGCATAGCAGGAAAGGAAAGGAAAGTCAAAGCGACAGGGCAAATGTGTGGTGCTCCAAGAGCATCATTCAGGACACTCTTTGTGACCCAGTTGCTTATAAAAAACAAAAATAACAATAGTAACAATAGATCTTACCTCATCAGGTTTCTATGGAACATAACAAGTTGATAGAACTCGAGTTCAAAATAAATATGAAACTTACTGTTACCGATCTCATGTATTAGGAGGTATGTGTACATTGTTATTGTAATTATTGTTAATGAGTATATGGATATTACAGTTCTTTGGAATTAGTTTAGGGAAAAGAGAAAAAGTAGAAAGGAAGTGACTAGATGCGTTGCTTCCAGATCATGCTCACATGAAGGAAAGAACTTAAAGTACCTAAATCTAATAATAATAATAAATCTAATAATTGTTCTCAATGCTATTGAAACATACAAATAAATCAGGTGTTAATAATTGGGTTAGTCATGTTGAAGAACAAGTCCTTAAATTATTTACTAGTATAGGTATTTTTAAATAGTCCTTTAAATAGGCTTAAATAGGTTTTTCATTGGCAATTACACTTATACTTATCTATGTCTTTCAGCTTTGCAGAATTTCCTAGGGATAAAAATGAATATTACATGCTTTGGTTTACCTTATTTTACAAGGATATCTTATCTTGTTATGTTACAGGCATTTTTATTCTCATGTTTCTTCTAAAAAATACATTTTATTAGCTATAGAAAATTCACTAGAAACTTCACTAATACACTGCAGTTTAAGGTTTGTGACAGTGCTTGGAAGGAAATGCAAAACAGGCTGTGAAACTGGGCATAAAATGGATCTATTTGCAGACAGTCAATGTTTCTTTTTGACAGTCTAGCCCCATTGCCAACTAAGCACTCTGGCTGTTATCCAGAGAAATTCTGTAGATGGACTTTGTCTTATACATCCAGCATGCCGTATATGGTCTTTTCTGTACTGTTTTAACTGATTTCCCATTAATTTTTAATTTCAAAAAAAAGTAGAGAAAATGATTGTTGTTTTGATTGTAGAGTTGAACACAGGCAATTACTTTTAAAAATATGTAGGGGGTTGGGAAGCTCTTCTCTTCCTGGTCAATCAGGGAAGCAGGAGATTGGTTGACGGAGGCTCCAACTGGATCCATGCTACCAGGACACTCATGGTGGGTCATGTGAAGCAGTGTGCATAGGCACTCAGGAGTGTAGCATGACACTTCTGTTCACATTTCATCAGTGAAAAAAATCCCATCCTTAAAGGAAGTGAGAAAGTGCAAGTTTCCTATATTCTGTGCCACCCCACCCCCCACCCCCACAAGAAGAATATTTGTGAGTAGCTCTAATGACTACAGCATTCGGTTTATAACTGGCCCGCAAGTTGCAAAACTGGCATTGTGTCCCATCTGGACTCCCATATGCCTTTCCATGATATTGCTTCCCTCTGGAAAGGGAAAGATGACACTCTGTGGCTTTATCCTCTAAACATTGTTTTCTTCGTTGGAAAAATCTTAGAGTAGTATTCATTTATTTATATAGCTAACATTTTTGGGGCAGTGTTTTTATATTTTTTATTTGTTTATTTGAGAGAGAGAGAGAGAGAGCATGAGAGGGGAGAAGTTCAGAGAGAGAAGCAGACTCACCATAGAGCTGGGAGCCCGATGTGGGATTCAATCCTGGGACTCCAGGATCATGACCTGAGCTGAAGACAGTGGCCCAACCAACTGAGCCACCCAGGCGCCCGGAGCAGTGTTTTTAAAACTGAGGATTCATCAGTGAATAAGATTAAATCCCTCTCTTGCGATCTTGGAACATGTCTGGGAGGACATATATTTAATAAATAGTTACCATCAGGAATCAACTATTATAGAAGATGAGAGCCTAGCCTGTTGACTATCACCACTCCTCTCATTATATTTGTTCCTATCGTATTCTAATTTCCATTGACTCCTAAGCAGCTATGAGAGGGAATGCTTTTTTCAAGTTTTTATGTTAAATCTATGGTTCAGAAGACTGAATGAAAACCTGAGGGTTTCCCCATATGCAAATTAAAATATTCTTTTTTTTTTTTTCTTACTTTCTGCTACTTGGCCAATTTTAGAGTAGGCACTGTTCTCAGTACAACTCTTCCAGATAAGAGGAATGTTACTGTTTTGGTTGAAACCATTTCTATTTATTTAGGCTTTGTCTATGGAGAATAAAATCAGATGTGAGGCTTATCTCCTTTTTTGATGTAGATGTGCAGTGGGACAGAAAAATGTGTCTTTATCTGCATTTTCCCACTTGATTTTCTTTACTAAACAAATATAATAACCAAGAAATCTCTTTAATTTGTGCATGATGTCCTTGCTACCAGTAATTCATTTAATTCGCTGCAAAGAACATATTTCCAAAAAAGAGATAAAGCAAGCACTCTGAAGAGATTTTTCAGTCATTGCCTGGCAGATTTGCCTACTCAGTTAATGTGCTATTTATAGTCAGATGAAATTATTCAGTGTTGGTGGTCTGCATTTGCAAACCAGCTTTCTCTTCTGAGTTAGAAATGACTTAGTCCTTTTGCATACAGTGTGAGTTCTCCCCATGCCATCCACATGTGGCCTGTGGTGTAATGTTCTGAGCCTGCTGATATTTTATTTTAAAAGGTAATTTGATCAAAAGAAAAAAAAAACAGTGGAAGACAAGAAGTTTAAAAACTTTATATTTTTATATTTTATTTTAATTTTATATTTTTCTTATTTTTACATTCTGATTAGGGAACAGTTAGCAAGTCCCAGACTCATCTGTCAGGACCAAGGCTGGGCTCTTCCTCCTTGCTCTAGGGGCTTGTCAGTCTGCACTCACAGGGTCTGATCTGCCACTTTGCACTTTTCTTCACCTTCTTAGCCCTTCAACTGTGACCAAAGTCAAGAGAAAGAGAAAGAGAGAAAGAAAGAAAGAAAGAAAGAAAGAAAGAAAGAAAGAAAGAAAGAGAAAGAAAGAAAGAGAGGGAGGGAGGGAGGAAAGGGGAAAGAAAGGAAAAAAGAGGGAAAGGAAGGAAGGAAGGGAGGGAGGGAGGGAGGAAGAAAGGGAGAGAAAAAGGAAAGGGAAGGGAAGGGAAAGGAAGGGAAGGAAAAAAGAAAAGAGAATCTTTGAAAAACAGATTGGCACTCAGAGGCCTTGGGGAAAAATCGACACGATAGCGCTTCTACCATTGCTGGCAAGTTAATAAAACAGACCTTGACAACCCTTTAGGCAGTGTCACTGCTGATTGTGTCTTGTGACCTGGACATTTTATATGAGTTTTGTATGGGGTGGTGTGAGGAATTAGGAAGGTGGCAGTGAGGAAAATCTGAGAAGCAACCCCATCACTACTCACCTGACTTAGTCTATTTAGTTGAACTTTTAATAATTCACTTAACAAACAAACCAAGTGCCGGGTGTTCAGTGAATACACTTGACCTTGAACAACAGGGGTTTGAGCCCTGCAGGTTCACTTATGTGCATATTTTTTTATAAATATGGTTTAGTACAGTAAATGTATTTTCTTTTCCTTATGATTTTTTAAAAAAACATTTTCCTTTCTTTAGCTCACTGTATTACAAAATATAGCATACAGTACATAAAACATACAAAGGATGTTAATTGAATTTTTATGTTATCAGTAAAGCTTCCAGTCAATAGCAGGCTATTAGTAGCTAAGCTTTATTGTCCCTAACCCTTGTGTTGTTCAAGGCTCAACTGTATATTTTAACTTTGTCCTTTAACTTCTCATCAATAAGCTATCATATCACTGATTATCATCACTGATGACCCATTCTGAGGGCCATATTCTGGGGAGGAGGAATTCAGTGAACCCTCATCCTCCCCCTTGCTATCCATTGTGCAGCCCCAGTTGGAGGCTCCCTTCTTGCACATAACCCACATTCATGAAAGGGAGGCTCCACCTTGGGTACAGCATACTGAGAATCCTGGGCCGCAGTTACCATTACCCCAGCTTGTGGTGGTTTGACACTAGCAGAAACAACCCACAGGACCTCTGCCTGCTGCTCATCCCCACACTGAGCTCCTAGGGTAGAGGTGTCACTCAAAAAGAAGCTTGTTATTGTCCCAACCCTCAGCTCCAGAGACCCACTCTGGGATTTTGCCAAGGAGGAGAAGCGGACCATAAACCAGGTAGCTCCTAATCTGCTATCAAAGGAAATAACTGCATTTGCAACAGAACATGGAAAAGTTTGAACCTGAGAATACTCTCAAAAGCAGTGCAGGTTATTGTGGAAGATAGAAGGAGGAGATCAGTGGATTTAAAGTAGATACAGCTTGGACTGTGCACCGGTCAGTTTGCAGTTTAGGAGCCAAAGGCAGGTCACCCCCAGATGTGCCACTTTGACCTGTGAATTATTTTAAGCTAAAAACAATCAAGGCTTAAAAGATTCAGGAAAAAAAACTTTGATCTACCCCCTAACTGCCCAAAAGGATTTAGACTGAGGACCCACTGCAGGAAAGAGCCATCACCATAGGTAAATACACGGTTATATGAAGTAGGTACAGTGGACAGGGAGGAACTTGGCAGAGTCTGTTGAAAGTCCTCCATAGATCACATTCTTTCTGTGTGGCACTACCAACATTTGTTTACCAAACATTTACTCCTTTTCATCTTCCTGAACATTGTTTTCCATGCCTTGGAAGTCCAGGACCCCTATCCCCTTCTTAGTTCAGGATGACATTTGTACCTCTTTGCCTGACTATCTTCAGTATCTCATAGCTGTGTGGATTTCCTGTATGTATGCAATTGAACTTGATTTTCTCCTGTTAATTTGTCTCATGTCAATTTAATTCTTAGACCAAGTAGAAGAATCTACAAGAGCAGAGGGAAAAAGTTCTCTTCCCAACCTAGGAAAGAACCAGGAAATTTGAGAACTGAGGCTCCCTTATGGGGCTTGGGAGTTTTCCCCTCACTACCTCTTCTGGATGGTGAAAGCCTTGATGCTTTTGGCTCTGCCACAGCTGGGGATTACAGTGCTTTTTACCTTGTGGCTAGGGTAGAAATCTCAGCTCCTCACTTAGCCATTGCTGGCAGGGTTGGTGGTGAAGCCAGTTTTCTTCTGTGGTATTTGACTTGAGTAGAGGAATTGTTTTCTAAAGGTTTTCTGTCTTGTTGGGCTAGCTCTTTCCTGGCCCTTCTTTTAGAGGAAGCAGGCTTTTTGTTTGGGCTAATTTTGTCTATGCTTGTTGGCCTTCTCAGGTTGTTAGCTTCTTCAGCTCCATGTCCAGAATACATAAGGTAGAAGTAAACTCAGGGAATTTACAATTTGTTCTTTGGGCCCTGAAGTTCCTAGCTGGTCTGCAGGCTTCTTTCACAATCTTAAGTTTGTTTTCTATTATACCTACCCTTTTTAGTTGTCCTTAGTGGAAACAGAAGTCTATTTTATGATTTTTTAAAAACTTGCTTAAAATCCCTCAATATCTTCAGATTGTTCTCAGAATAAAGTCCAAACCTGAGCATGAAGTAGAATGTTTTCAGGACCTGGCCATTCCTTAACTACCTACCCAGTCTCATTTCCTGACCATATCATTTAAAATTCTGTGTTTCAGACACACTCTGTTTCTTTTTCCTTTAGGATGATTTCTTTATCTGAAATGCTTCTCTCACCCACTCCTGATATCATCTTTCTGGTGTCTGCTTAATCACACATCTTTCTCGATACCTTATCTCAACTCTTCTAGTATGATTTCATACATGCTATCCTTGCCTTTCTCAAAGGCCTTTGCACTTGCTGTGCCTTCTGTTTTTTTTCTCATTCAAGGCTCAGCTTAAAGATCAATACCTCAGTGGGTTCTTCTCTGCATTTTAAGACTAACACAGCCACCCAAAGGGCCAGTTATTAGTTCATCATCCCATTTTTTCCCCACTTCCATTAAAATAAAAAAAAGAAACTTCATTTGTTGTTGAGGACTATCTGGGGCCCTGCTTACCTCAGTCCTTAGAATGTCGATTGCACTAGGAAAGATTTTGTCTGTTTTGTTCATTGCTTTATTCCTAGTGCCTATAGCAATATTTGGCTCTCAATAGTACATACCATTCATTTATTTCCATCATATTAATTGAGGTTTTGTTGTATACTAGACACTTGGGATGTATCAGTCAACAAAAATACATAAATATAGTTTGTCTAGCATAATGTTTGACAATATATTTATAATATTCTTATATTTTATCATGGTAAATAAGTATTATATTGTGTATTATTAGAAGATGATAAGTCTTTAAAAAATAGAGCAGATAAAGGAATCAGGAGTATGAGACTGGGTGACATGTTGCAATAGAAAATATGAAGAGCAATTTTCAATAAAATCTTTTCACTTACTTTTGTACTTAAACTATTCTATTCCAAAAAAAAAAAAATAATAATTTAGCCATCCAGAGTTGAAGAAAGGTAGACTGATGAATGATATAAAGCATTTTTATTTTTATTTGGATGCAGATTTATTTCTCAACTTTTTAAAACAAATGCTCTTATGATTCTTTTTAACTTTCTTTTCCAGTTACAAACAATTCCATATCTCAATCCAAAACAAATTAATTTGATGTAACTTTCTATATAAAACACCAAGACACTAATCCTGGATTTTAGGAATAGTCATAATATCCAGAGCAGAGCAACTCATGGAAGAATTATTTTCTAAGACAATTAAATGGAACTTATTATGCCCTATTAGATTAATTTTTGAAGTTTGGGGTTTTTTATTCAATTTTCATCTGAGTAAGAGAATCTGAAAACATGGATCAGGAATAATTACTCAAGAAACCCAATTTCATTTTTTTTCTAATTACAAGAATGAAAAATAAAAACACACACACAAAATTGTCACTTAGGCGATTGCTCTACTGGGTATTTAACTGCAAAGATACAGATGTAGTGAAAAGAAGGGGCACATGCACCCCAATGTTCATAGCAGCAATGTCCACAAGAGCCAAACTATGGAAAGAGCTGAGATACCCTTCAACAGGTGAGTGGATAAAGAAGATGTGGTTCATATACACAGTGGAATATTACTCAGCCTTCAGAAAGGATGAATACTCATGATTTTCATTGACATGGTTGGAACTGAAGAGGATTATGTTAAGTGAAGTAAGTCAAGCAGAGAGGGACAATTATCATATGGTTTCACTCGTATGTGGAACATAAGGAATAGCACGGAGGACATTAGAGGAAGGAAAAGAAAACTGAAGGGGGAGAAATCTGTGGGGGAGACAAATCATGAGAGACTATGGACTCCTGGAAACAATCTGAGGGTTTCAGAGGGGTGGTGGGTCAGGAGATGTGTTAATCAGGTGATGGGTATTAAGGAGGGCACATGCTGTAATGAGTACTGGGTGTTATATGCAAATAATGAATCACTGAACACTATATCAAAAATTAATGATGGACTGTATGTTGACTATCATAACATTAAAAAAAAGCATGTTCTGATGAAGGGGAGGGATTGATAATTGCAAACAAAAACAAAAAGCAAAATATTTTTAAAAACTTGCATGAATTAACAGTAGCAGTATATTTAAACATATGCATAGCTGCTAAAATTATTAATACAGAGAAAATTTTAAAAATAATAAGCAAACCAATAAATGGAAGTAATAACATTTTTACCAGTGGAAACCTAGAAGGAAAGATTGCCCTTGCAACTACCTTTGATTCTAAACTTTACATGGAAATAAAAAAACATGAATTCAACCTATATATGCCTACTGTTTGTTTAATTTTATTGTATTTATTCTAATTCCTGAGGCAATACAAGTTTCTTGAAGAACTTTTGAAAAAATACAAAAAGGCCTGAAGAATTTTTACATAGCCCAGAAAAAAACACTGTTCAGGTTTTCACCATCCTATGTATCCATTCACAACACTGGACCATACTGTATTAATTTTCTACTGCTACTGTAACTATTGCCACAAACTTAGTGACAACACAAATTCATAAAAACCTCTTCTATAGGGGCGCCTGGGTGGCTCAGTCGGTTCAGCCTCTGCCTTCCACTCAGGTCATGATCTCAGGGTCCTCGGAAGGAGCTTCCATCGGGCTTTCTGCTCTGTGGGGAGCCTGCTTCCCCCCCCCCTCTCTGCCTGCCTCTCTGGCTACTTGTGATCTCTCTCTGTCAAATAAATAAGTAAAATATTTAAAAACAAAATAAAACAAAACAACAACAAAAAAAACACCACCTCTTCTATAGCACTGGTAGCCAGAAGTCTGAAATCAGTCTCACTGGGCCAGAGTCAGGGTGTCAGCAGGGCTGGATCCTTCTGAAGGCTCCCAGGAGAGAATCCATTTCCTGGCTCTTTCAGCTTCTAGGGGATGCCTGTATTCCTTGATTGTGGCCTCTTCTATCTTCAAAGTATATCACTCCAATCTGATCCTTCCCTCACATTACCATCTCCTCTTACTTACTCTGATTCCATGCATCCCTCTTACAAAGATCCTTGTGATTATAGTGGACTTATCTGGATAAACCAGGATAATCTCCCTATCTCAAAACCCTTCATTTAATCCCAACTATTATGTCACAGATTCCAGGGATTAGGACAGGGTCATATTTGGAGGCTGTTATTCAGCCCACCACAGTAATCATAATATTCTTTAATATTTCCCCTGTGATGATATGTCAGGAATGATGAATTCCAGAGAGCATTCTCTAAATCAACAGAATAATGCTAAGAATTGGGGCACCTGGGTGGCTCAGTTGTTAAGGGTCTGCCTTCAGCTCAGGTCATGATCCCAGGGTCCTGGGATCAAGCACTGCAGAAGCTTGCTTCTCCCTCTCCCACTCCCACTGCTTTTGCTGTCTCTCTCTAGCTGTCAAATAAATAAATAAAATCTTAAAAAAAAAAACCAACTAAGAATTTTTAATATCCAGAAGAGAAGACATGCCTATATGGTTAATACAGACCTGACATTTTTGGAATACGTGAGCATTTCGGAATAGATAATGGATAACAGCTAAGGTCGTTTTGTAAAGATTATTTTGGTCTGGGAAGTTTGCTTCATTTCTGTCAATTTTCAGTCTTATATACCATTCCTTCCCTCCTCTTTTTCTTTTCTTTTTTCTCTTCCTCCCTCCTTTCCTTTTCTTTTTCTTTCTTTCTCTTTCTTTCTTGTGAAAACTTTTTCAAGATTCTTTTAATGACTTCAGTTATTGATGCTAGGGTGAGTACATCTTTCTATCTCCATGAGTACTTTAGAGATAAAGAGGAAATGTTTGCATCAGGGATCATTTGCCAAATGATCATTTATCCAAAAATCTCTCAATTCCCAAATAATGGAGTTGTTCTGATATTTACAGTTTGCAAGTCATTTCCTTTAAGAACAATGTTGAAAAAAACAGGAACTGTGTACTTCCCTCCTCTTTGTTCTTTTAAGTTTATACTAGTTAGTATGAGCAATAAATGATCACAACTTGGTTTGTATGTTTGTTTTGTTTTTCTTTAATTATCACAACTTGGTTTGTATGTTTGTTTTGTTTTTCTTTAATTATCACAACTTGGTTTGTATGTTTGTTTTGTTTTTCTTTAAATACAAATGAAAACAATTTTTATGGTTTTACAAATCCTGCCAAGCCTAACTGCCGAGTACTGTGCCTAAAATATAGAACACCACCTGACACGTGTTCTCTGATCTGTTCTGCTGTCTGAGCAACTCACCAAAATGGGTTCTTGGCTTTAGCGTTCTTTATTGTCTTTTGTGATATATTTTAATTTTTCTCCCTTTTAGTATAATTAAAATTGACCACTAAGTAAGTGCCTTTGAGCACTGTCAGGTTTTGTGGAGTTAATAAAATTATCCCTCTATATTTCATACAACTTTTTAAAAATATTTGTGTTCATCAGACCTCTCCTTGTGTGGCCATATTGGATTTACTTATCTACTTCTCTCTATCTCTCTCTCTCTCTCTCTCTCTCTCTGTCATCTATCGATATTTAGTTCTATCTATTCATCTAACACAAAATGCTTCTCTTGAGCTGTATGGTTGGGAATTTTCATGTCTGTTTTCCTTCTTGTTAGGTGATATTATCTAAACTCTGGCCATTAGCTCACATTTTATAGTACCAATTTTTTAAAGCTGTGTCTTTTATGAGGTTTAGCCCATCTATATAACATTTTCCTCCTTTTCTATCTCCAAAAACAAGAGAGCACAGTCACATCACTTGCCAATCACCAACCCAAATAATATTCTCTGTATTTATTTCTCTTCACTTGTATGAGAAAAATGATCGAGACGGGTTCACAATTAGTCAAATGTTGTCTTTTTAGAAGAATGACCTTTCCAAATGATGTGAAAATGTTTGAAAGCCCTAAAAAGGACCAATACATTTGTTCTCTAAGTCGATTATAGCTTGTACTATAATAAGAGTTCCCATTTGGATCAACAGTCATGCACACTTCTGTTACAGCATTGCCCCCAAATCCCTTGTCCCACTAGTCCCGGCTCTTTGAGTTCTTCTAGATGTTGGAATTCTGACCTGGAAGTTGAGAGTCCATTAATAGTTATGTTCTCCTTAAACACAATGTCTCTGGAAGTTCAATACCTCTCAAGACCTTCCTTCTGCTTGTCATGCATTATCTTGTTGTTCTGTTCTACCAAGTTGTTAAGAAATTTTCTTATTTGCAAAATCTGGAGTCTTAATTGATTCTGGGTATATCCCAGGTTGTAATTGTTTCTTGCCTAAATCCTGCTACTGCCAGATTCAGGTTTCAAAGGATTATAGAATATGATAGTTAATAGGAACCAGGAATCACATGAAGCAACTGCAGCAGCCCATGAGAATTATTTTTACAATGTTTACAATGAAACATTGTTTACAAAGAAACATTCTTGTTACCCACAAAATCTTAGCATAGATGCTGAGCTGCTAAATGCTTCCATAAGCAGAGAAATGTCCTTGCTCCTCAGTCTAAACACACTGTAGAGACATCTCAGGAAAAAATAAAGAAAAGTAGATTATTCCACCAAAAACATCCTGTTGTTCATCCTAACTGCAAGCTTCTGACAGCTGCTTTTGATGCTAATCACTGCTGCAGAAAATCATTGTCAATTCCAGAAATTTTCTGTAATCTGAAGTCCAGCCAAGAGCTGACCTAGTCATTTTTCTCTTTTTTAATTAACTGGCATAAACTATAATCTTACATTTCCATGTTGAATTACAGGTAATAAAAAATGACAAGCCAGAATGGGATTCTCCCTACATATGCCTTCCACTTTATCTCCTACTTTTCTCGTTCTCATGTTTTTTGCTCCAGGTGCACTGCCCTTCTTTTCATTTTTCAAGTATTCCAAGATTTTTCCTGGTTCAGGATATTTATTCCCATTCTTCTTCCTGGAGGGAAATGCTTATTCCCTACTCATTATAAAAGTTCAAATTCACCTCCTCAGAAAGGCCTTCTGCAGTATGTTATCTAAAGTAGTCTTCTGGGGCGCCTGGGTGACTCAACTGGTTAAGACTCTCTTGGTTTCAGCTCAGATCATGATCTCAGGGTCATGATCTCAGGGTCATGAGATGGGATGACCTGCTTAAGATTCTCCCCTCTCCCTCACACCCTTCCCTTGCTTGCACACCGTGCTCTCTCTCTCTCTCTCTTTCTCTCAAATAAATAAATAAGAAAATTTTTTATAAAAACATATAAATGAAGTAGTCTTCTGCCCACCTCAGAAACCTCCCATTTCATGGGCCATTTTGATTTTCTTCATAACACTTTCAATTTTTTTTGAGGTTTTATTTATTTATTTGATAGACAGAGATCACAAGTAGACAGAAAGGCAGACAGAGAGAGGAGGAAGCAGGCTCCCCACTGAGCAGAGAGCCCGATGCAGGGCTCGATCCCAGGACCCTGAGATCATGACCTGAGCTGAAGGCAGAGGCTCTAACCCACTGAGCCACCCAGGCACCCCAACACTTTCAATTTTTAAAAGAATTTTAAGTCTGTGTTTACTTACATATTTCTGTCCATCTCCATAAGAAAGTAAGTTCAGTGAAAACCAGGACCTTATGGATATGTGACTCTAGTGCTAGAATAGTGTCTGGTATAAAGTTGAGTTCTCAATAAAAATTTGTGGGAGAAATGTATAGCCATTTTCCTACACAGGACCATGAATGGAAGACATGGGGATCTTCCATTAAACTTTTTTAAATGCCGTCAGTTTTCTTCCTTGTTGAAGTATAAGTCAGACAAATATTCTTCATAATTTCTCCCTCAATGAAGTACTAGATATTCATATATGTTGTCTGTGTATTTCTTCCATTTTCATTTACTTTCTTTTTGTCACTTTTTCTTTCCAGAAATGAGAAAATTTCTTTCTACCCCGCTGTCCATGTTTAACTTGAGTCCAATTTTTCAAGGCCACACTGTTTAATTTATTTTTTTCCCTAAACCAATGGAGTATTTGCTTGATCCAAAACCAGTAACATCAGCTGTGATTTCTTTTTGTTTGAGCTCGCTGGGCAGACACCAGATGTACAGCAGTAACTTAAATGTTACAACTAGAGCTCAAAATGCTGATTTAATTGAATTTCAGGTTGTGTGCTTGGAGGCTTGTGTCTGCAGATTTAACTATTAGCGTCTCCTGCACTAAGAGGTTGGATTGCATCCAAGGTCATGTAAAATAGATGTCCAGTAATGAATGCTACTTGATGATTTGGTTTTAGCTACATTATTAATTTGTTCCTTAGGAGTCTGGGAAAGAGCAAAGTGCAGACACATGAAGATTTGCTGGGCTCATCAGCAGAGACCAGATCTGGTGGTTTGGAATAGGATGGAACTGTTGAGAGAAAAGGAACAGACTATTCATTATTGCATCTCTTCAAAGGGTTTATTTTTCAGGCTTCATAAATTAAACTCAGTGCTAATTTATTTACTTGCACTGACCTATTTAACCCACATTTAAGCAAATCCATATAAACCTATACATTTTGACTTATGTGTCTTTTTCTCCCAGAACTTCCTCATCAACATCAATTTCTATCTAGATGCCCCTACATTACCTCAATACCCTGATTTTCGTACAACTGAGCTTGTTTTTGTGATGCTATCATAGGATGTTTACACATTACAGATGATAAGAAAGAAGATAAAAATAGCACCCTAATATTAACGACAGATGGTGAATTCTTATTTTACCATTTGTGTAAAAATCTTAAGGAGGCTTTGGCAAAGGCATTTAATGCCTTAGTCGAAAGCTTTGATTACTGTGACCATATCAGATTAGTCAGAAAGATGCTTTGTAGAACATTAGTCCTTTTCTGCTCTTCAAATAACACAATAGCAGGTTACTAGCACCTTACCAAATTCCCCAAAGGGAACAGGGAACTTTCAGTACTTAATTTTAAATCTTCCAAATGCTAACGGTGTCTCACACACTATCACTCTTAAGTCTTATCTCCCCCATCTACCTCACAAGTTGCAGTGTAGTATTATCAAAATATAGTCACACTGTATTATTCCAAGTCTTTTTGTCCTTGGTCATGCTTTTCCTTGGGCCAGTGTGTTCCTCTTATGCCCCTTACCAAGATCCTTTCTTGGATGCATTTGTACTTGGAGGCTCAGCTTGAGTGATTGCATGCTAGGTTTCTCCCTCTAGGTTTCTCTCCTCGGCAAAATGCACCAACATTTACCATCACAACTGGTGAGTAAGGGACAGGTGAGGTTAGGTAGGGATAGGTAGAGGTTACATGGCCAGGCTCACAGAAATCTCAGACATGAAGAAATGCTATAGATGAGATATTAACCAGAGAGAGGGGACTATAAATCCGCCTTGTTTGTTCTAAATATAGATGGGATGTTCTCCCAAAAGTTACAAATCCACCCTCTTTGTCTTAAATGTTATTGATAAGATATTTACCAAGTTCTCTATGAAAGACTGACCATAAAAGCCCTCCGGGGCAACACATTTGAAACCCCCTCACTATAGAGAGGTTTTTTTTTTTTTTTTCTGTGTTTTTTTTTCCTCACCTTCATTTAATAAACTTTCACTTCATTTCACCATTTGAGATTCATTCTTTGACTTCGTGAGATAAGAACGCTGCAACACTGTCACACTGATTAAAACTATGTTCCATGTCTATATATCTAACACTAGAAGTTACCATTGCAGGGCAGTGGCCTTATTTTATCCATCCTAACACCTTAGACGGTTTGGCATATATACTCCATAGATATTTATAGAATTTGGGGGGGTTATCCCATTTGGGATTTGCTCAGATTCTTGAATTTGTAATTTTTATTTTGTTTTGTTTTGTGTTGTTTGGGGAGGGTATTGCCAAATTTGGAGAGTTTCTAGATATTATTTCTTCAAGTGAACTTGAAACAGTACCTTCTTCCTTTTTTGCTTTCTGGACTCTGTTGATACAAATGTTAGGCCTTCAGGTATAGTCTTACAGGTCCCTGAGGCTCTGTTCATTTTCACTCTCTTCTCCCTGTTGTTCGTTTTCCCTCTCTTCTCTCTGTTTTTCTACCAGCAAGTTTACTGATTCTTTCCTCTGCCTTTCCATTTTGCTGTTGAGATCATCCACTGACCTTTTAAATTTCAGCGTTTATATTTTTTCAGTTCTAAAACTTCCATTTGGTTCTTCTTTATATCTTCTATTTCTTTAACAAATCTTTCTGTTTTCCCATTTATTTCAAGCACACTCATAATTACTCTCTGAAGCATTTTTATGAAGGCTTGTTTATAACCTTTTCAAATAATTCTAACATCTTTGTCATTTCAGTGTTGATGCCTGTTGATTGTCTTTTTTTCATTCAAGTTGAGATTTTCCTGGTTCTAAGTATAAGAAATGATTTTCAGTTCAAACCCAAACATTTTGAATATTACATGACAAGACTCAGAATTTTATTTAAACCTTCTAATTTTGTTGGATTTTTTGACACTGATCTGGCAAGGGAAGGTGGGAGTCTCCATTCTAACACCCTTGACTCCTCAGTGGCGTTGAGCAAAAAGGGTAGTTCTGGTTCCCCAGTAGGCCCCCTCTGATACTTTTCTGGCTGAGGGATGTGGAAGTGCCTCATTATTGCGCTCCATGTGGGCTCCATTGATGATGCGGAGTTGGACAGGTCTCATTATTACAGGGTGTTGGTGAAAATCTTAACCTGACATGAGGCCACTTCTAACACCATCCCAGTGGTACCTCATTACTGACAGAACAGAGTAGAAGTCCAGGATCCCCACATGGTGTGTCTACTGACACCAGAGCGGTTGGTGGCAGCATTCATTACCACCTGGCAGGGATGAAAGTCCTGGCCCCACACTCAGATTTCTTGATACTACCCTGGATGAGGAGAGGGTGATTGGGGTGCTTCCTTATAGACTCCACTGAGTGGAAGTCTAGGTCCCCACTCAGCCTCTACTGATGCTGTGGAGAGGGTCTACAGTTTCTCCTATAGGACATATTTGAAGTAGTAGGATTATTGTTGAAACATTTTTTGTGTTACCAGGGTACCCTCTCCTGCTCCATTATTTAGAGACAGCAGGCTTGTGTTGGGGCTTTCTGGGTCTGTATCTGTTGGCCATGCTTGGTTGGTGGCTTCTTTGTCTCTAAGTCTGGGATATTTGAGGCAAAGAGAAAATGCAACCTACCAACATGTTGTTCCTCAGGCCCTGGGGCCCCCGGGCAGTTGACATTCTTCTTTCCAATTTTCAGTCTTATGTTTGTTTAAATATAATATCCATTTTTTTTAGTTGTTCTTAATGGGAGAAGTAGAGAGAAGTATGTCTTCTCCATATCCCAGAGGCAGGTCCCTCTAAAAACTTCTTACGAATAAAGAAAACACTAATTCTCAATATTATTAAAGCATTGAATTAGAATGTACTAAAAATATGAGCATTCTTTCATTTCCTGATACATTTATGACTGATTGTAAGACAGTTTTTGATGTGTTAACAAAAAATTTTAAAGGTCATGGGACAATTGTAAAATTTTCCATTTATTAATAAAACTGCTCTGCAGGGTGTCAGCATCCAAAGTAATTTTAGGGTCCCACACCACCCTGCAAAGTGAGGACTGAAGGAATAAAGGAAAGGAGGAACATAGTTCAACCTCTTTATTTTATTAATGAATAATAATTTATTATATTATTAATATAATATAAAATTAATAATATAAAACTATTATAAATAATAGTTAAGGAAATGAACCCAGTGATGATTCTTCTAGCTTTAACCTGCATTAGGACCACCTGGAAGGTGTTAAATAGAATGTTGAACTTCACTTCATCAGAATTTTTGATTCCGTACATCTGGGGTGGGCTCCAGAATCTGTGTTTCTAAGAATCATCCTGGTGATGTTAATGCTTTTAATCCAGAACTACTTTTTAGTTCTACTGGTCTAGAGTTACAGAATAAGAAGTGACAGAAGTACATTGGAGGCCCAGGGTGCTGGCTCTTTAGTCTCTTCTAAGGAATTGCTTATTCTTTTTTAGCTTTTTTCTTTTATGTCAGTTATTTCTAAACTTCCAGTTCACACCAATCTGTAAAACCTTCTTGAGGCCCCACCCTCATTTGTATCTACTATATTCAAGGTATGCATTAAATATTACGGAAATATTATTTTTCTTATTATTGAAATTTTATTTAATTATTCAATAGAATTCCTATTTGTTTGCTTTTTTAAAAAGATTTTTATTTACTTATTTGAAAGAGAGAGAGTGCAAAGGGAGCGTGAGAGGGAGAAGCAGACTCCCCACTGAGTGCCCATTGTGGGGCTCCATCCAGGACCCTGAGATCATGACCTGAGCCAAAGGCAGACGTGGAACTGACTGAGCCACCCAGAATTCCAATTTGAATGGTTTCTTTCCGCACCCCAAGGGACCACCTCACATACCTCCCTGCCACATGCATCACATTTGGGAAAAGAGCTCCATATTATAGTATACATTTTTCTTTCCTTCATCTTGATCACTACTAAGCAGTAATGTACACTGATTTTTAAGATAAGAAAAATGACTAACTGCATGACCAATTTTATCAGTTTAAGAAATTAAATATAGTAAGTGATGTGGGAAATAAAGGCAAAAGAAAAAAATTAAATTTCCTTACTACTTACAGCTCATTGATAACTCCTTGGAACAGGCAGAGTGACCTTCCTCTGTGAGCTCAGCTACCTTGATGTTGACATTTTGCTAAGGGCAAAAGGCAATCTTAGCCCAACCCCCAGTAACCTCTGAATCTGCTCTAAACATGTGTTAGCATTCATCCTCCAAGTGTATGGCCCATTAAAATACATCTGAAGGGTCTCAACTGAGTTTTTCTAATCAGTAATAAATGATCTTTTCTTAACAATAGCTAGCCCTCTCAGGGTCCTGGAAACTTTGTTTCCAAAATGCCTTGGAGGTTTGTGCTGTCCCTAATCCCCTCCCAACTTAAAACTACAAAATCAGTCACCCATCACAACCCCAGGGCAGCTCTTCCTAACCATGGGTCTTGTCCCCATGCTTTAATAAAACCGTTACCTTTCAGTACCAAAGATGTCTCAAGAATTTTTTTCTTGAGCATCAGCTTCGTACATCAGTATTTCCACATCAATAAGAATAATTATTAGGTTTTGGAGGGAAGGGGGTAAGGGTTGAGTGAGCCTGGTGGTGGGTACTAAGGAAGGCACGTATTGCATGGAGCACTGGGTGTGGTGCATAAACAACGAATGCTGGAACACTGAAAATAAAATAAAATAAAATAAAATAAAATAAAATAAAATAAAATAAAAAGATTATTTAAACTATTCCTTGTACCAGAGACTGTTTAAACTCTAAATAAGACAATTTAAACATTCATTCATTCATTCATTAATACATTTTATTTTCTCAAGAACATGAAGAGGTCACCACTGAAGATGTGTTTTGTGAACGAGGAAACCCAGTCACACAAAAGTTAAGGAAATTTCCAAAAAGCACTCATCTAGTGAGCAAAGCAGCTCAGACTCAAATGCAAGCACATCTAGAACACTTGTGCTTGACTGCGTCTGGAATTTTCTGTGGTACATTACATCTCTCTAATATCTCTGCTATGGGATTATAGCTCAGATTTGCCAGGTACCAATATGATTATATGAGAAAAAATAATTTCTTAATAAGAAAAAGACTCATCTAATACTCACAAAACCCCTATGGGAAAGACACAGTTATAATCCCCATTCCGTAGATGAGGAAAGAGAGGCACAGAGAAATCAACAGCTGGTTCCCAGTCACACCCTGGTAGGGGACAGAGCAGGGATTTAAATCCAAGCCACCTGACTCCAGGGTCCATGCTCCCAGTTGCTACATCAAACTTACTTGTTGCTGAAGTATAAGTTGTTCTGCAGCTGATTAGATATTACACAATTTTCTAACAGATAACTATAAGGAATAATTTAAGTGTAGTAATTTCAAAAAATGTCCAAAATTCTGAGTTTTCAAAATTATACACTATGTAGTGCCTAGAACATTATATTCTTCCACCCTGACAATCAGAATATATCCACATTCCATAGATTTCATTTCAGTTTTGTACAACATTGATGAAGGCTTTTAGTTAATTGGAGAAAAAATACATAACAGTTCCATTGCTACCTTAATTCTGTCCTAACATTAGTTTTTACATTTGATGCTGATTTCATCCAGAAGGCAAATTTTTTTATTGGTTGATTGATTTTCTTTTTTTTTTTAATTTAAATTCAATTAGCCAACATACAGTACATCACTGGTTTCAGATGTAGTGTTCAATAATTCATCAGTTGCGTATAACACCCAGTGCTCATCACTTCACATGGTCTCCTTAGCGCCCATCACCCAGTTACCCCACCCCCTCCCCTCCAGCAACCCTCAGTTTGTTTCCTATGATTAAGAGTCTCATATGGTTTTTCTTACAAGGTGAATTTTTAAAGGAATTATTGTGTTTCCTAGGCTTAATAATTCATTATTCATTACAGTTCATTATTAAGCCTCATCTAATAAGTCACCTAATTTAATAAAACATTCATTCATATGCAAACAAAATGATCTGCGTTCTTAAAACTGGTTGAGGAAAGATCACTCTCTAGGCTTTAAAAAACCTGCAGCTACCATTCAAGTCTACTGCCAGATTGTAAGTCATGTATCAAGTGCCCTGAAGATCCCCTAACCCCCACTTCCTTCCCTGGGGTGCCAGGAGAATTGCATTGTAAGCCTCAGCCAGATTCTGGTGTATTGTTTCCCACTTGGGTCCTTTCATTATTTCTGTGCAAACTCTAGTCAAAAACCTGGTGCTTAGCATTCAGTGCATTTGTGTGCTGTCTGATCATGAAGTTGCCATAACTAAAGAAGTTAGTATACTCAATATCTTCCAACTGATGACAGAAAAGTTATGGAGATGTAGTCACAGGTTACTGCTGAAATCCCCTGAAAGCTTTGTTTAAAAATCATTTTTTCTAAAGCAAGACCTTCAAAGCTGATCTTCAGATGATTTCATTGCTCTGTTAAATTTCTCATTTTGTTCATATTATGATGAGGGTGAATTTGATTCACTGCACTGAAACTGATAGACAACCCCACATGCCTGAAAAATTTGCTGAGTGATTTATCTATTGTCTACTCATTATAGAAGCTTATTGCCTACAATAATTCACCTACAATATTCATTACAACTTATGCATTTGAAAGTGTGAGGTTGGCGGAATATTTGGGGCACTTTTTAGATGATATGTATAAGAATTCTGTTCTATTAAGATAAAATAGATGCTTAAGATTTGGATAAATTTATTTCTTAAGTTTAGAATGGGTGATCTGTTCATGGACTTAAAGACCATAAAGTATTTAAAGAGAAAATAATGAGTCTGCCTTCCATCCTTGACCTGATGAGTCCAGTTCCCACACTCCATTCCCCACACCCCCAATTCATACACATATAACAACCACTCTTGGTTCTCAAGTGTTCTTAGACAGCTTTCAGAGATGTTTTATACATATTTCACAAAATACTTGCATGGCTTTTCATTTTTCCGTCTTCCATATCTCACAATTTTCTTCCCAAAGGTTTTGCTAATTTCTGCATAATTTTTCCTATATATTTTATCTTTTCTGTTAATATTCCAAATGGGGTCTTAACCTTCATTATAGGTCCTATATAGGTGTTATTTTATATCTGAATTTTATTGATTACTATATATCAATCATGTGCCTTACTAATTCACTGAATTCTCTTTTTAAATAGTTCTTAATAACTTAATTTTCTTAATTGTTTCTTGTACAACAATCATATCCTGTGCAAGATAAAACAGTTATCTATTCATTTTAATTTTCTATACCTTTGATCTTTCCCTGCTATAATAGTTCCTATTGAGAGAACTGAATACATTGATACACAATCATGGCTAGTACCTAGTGAGCATTATATAACAGTTTGCTGTTATTTTTTCCTTTGTCACTTGCTTCTCTATTATCTGCTAGTCATCTTCAGTATCACCCAGGCCAGGAGTTGCCCTTTCTTCTTATCAGGGCTTTTATTTTACTTACAGAAAATTCTCAACCTTCTTAGAATTAGATATCTAGTGCCTAATATGTACCCAACACTATTGTAATTTCTTGTGATGCATGTGTGGAGAACAGGAATAGTTTTAATGGAATGGGCAATCTAACAAAGGATACAGAGATATGCATGTAATATCATGCATTGATTTTATTAATATCTCCATCAACCATGTATACAGACTTAGCGTTCCATGTTCTTAATTAAATACTGGACAAATCAATGTATTTCTAGAAACTCGGGGATTTCTGTCTCTTTTGTCTATAATTCCCTGCTGCTACAGCTCATTTCTCAGGAATACCTTCTTCATTTCTGCACAGTGGGGACGAATTTGCATAGATTGCCCTTAATGTTGCAGAAGGATGACTTCCAGGGTAAGTCATATGTGGAAGTCTTTCTACCCCTGCAGATATGTTCAGTTTGCTTGCTGCCCCTTCAGGTGTGGTAGAATGGGGTTTTATTATTTAACTAATTAAAGCCCATGTGGTGTCAGAACATGTACCTGAAGAATTCAGTGGTGCAACTTACATTTTTGTCTTGACGGATTCATTTATGTTACTTGATAACAGCACATGAGGCTATCTATAAAACTTTAAGATGGAATAATTTTAAAACCTTCTCCCTCTGGCCCACAGTGGGTGGTTGCATTATTCTACTTTCCATTTTATTTTTTATCCCTACTAGGACACGGCTAAATCTAGATTTCTTTCTTTGCATTAAGTCACTCAAAATAATAAAGTAAAAACTAGTTTAAAATAACATTTAGATGCATTAGAGTAATGTAGCCCTTCTTTCTTAAGGGGATAAGAATCTGACAGTTTTTTACACAGTAAATAGAAGTAGGGCAAAGAAAGCATGTTTATCACAATTTCCCCAGTCCAAATGCAAATTTCTAAACCTAAACAATGTCTTAACTTCTCTTTGGTGCTTCATGGGAAACTAAATTTTGGAATTGGGGCAGAGAAAGTCATGTTTTTGTTGCTGTGGTTACAGAAAAGAGCAATTTTTCTAGCCGAGAAACAGAGGCCACAACAACAGTGGAAGCCTGATTACCATAATCAGTGAGGCCAAGGCCACCATTACGGAGGAGTGACTAGAATGCCCCCGTGCATGGTCTAGGGACAGGTGTCTAGGGAGTGTTTGTAGGAAAGAAAACATGGCTCGGGGAGCTAAAAAATTGAGACTGTGGGGTTAAGGAGTCCATGCTAAATAGTGAAGATAAATAGTGAGGATGTTGAATGACTAAGTTTGTTAATTCCACAAAAGGGAATTGAGCATTGTGTCAAACATATTGGACAAGATCACCAAAAGCTGTGTTTCTCTCTAACCACCATGATGGATTCATCTGTAGATTCATTATTTGACATTAGTGAGGAACAACCCAGTGTGAGTTTCATTTGGGAATGTGAAATGATAGATCAAAGGAGAGACTGTGGCAAGAAAGAGGAGTTGAAGCAGGGATTTGGGAACCATCTGCTTGGTGGTAAGAGCTGAAGCCTGTTCTCCCCCCAAGAGTGAGGAGATTTGAGGGTGAAGCCCTCAGAAACTGCGAGGGGCATCAAGAAGGAAAAGAAAAGTAAAGAAATAAAAGCTGAAGTCAGTGGAGGACCAGGATCATATATTTTTGTAATTATTATTTCTCATTTTCTGCTCTTAATTTAGAATATACTCAAATAACTTCTATCCTCTTTTAAAATTAGTCTTTTTATACTTACCATGTTTTTCTGTAATATATACCCATCAGTTAGTGGTTTGAATAATCAAGTACAATATAGTTGTATAAAATATTTTCCTAGAAAAAAGTTGGTACAATTTCACTGTTTAATAAACCTTGGAACAATACAATTTACTAGAGTTACTCTGTATAGTGTTGTTTTCAATTAAGAATTAATCAACTTTTAGGGGTGGCTCGTCGATTGAACAGCTGCCTTCGGCTCAGGTCATGATCCCAAGGTTCTGGGATCGAGCCCCCCATTGGGCTCCCTGGTCTGCTTCTCCCTCTCCCGGTGCCCCTCCCCCTGCTCTTGCTTGCTCTCAAATAAATAAATAAAATCTTAAAGAAGAGAATAAATTAACTTTTATGATTGGAAAGAGAACTTAAATGTATCTTTTAGAGCTTTCCATAGGAAAGGCTTCCGTGATGTATTACTCTGTGTGGTGTATAGGAATAGCTCATGAGCTTCTAGGTTAATTTAGCAGTATAAATTACAAACAGGAGGATTAAAAAGGGATCCAATGTTTGCATACTCTGGGGCTTCTTTTAAGTGTACATTAGTGCATATCAAGTCCTCGCCATTTAAAAGTTCTGACGTTCCTTATTCAAAATAAATAGTTTGCTCTGTACCTTAAGTTATGAAGCTTAAGTATGGTGATTTAAATAATCTCAAGACAATTATATTGGTCACATTAGTGCTGCACGTGTTCTTCTAAATTTCCATCCAGAGACAGAAAGATTAGACATGGCCCGTTGCTTTGGGTAACAAGGTTTAGTCCATTATCCAACAAAATTTGTCTCCTTTCCAAGTACTAACCAGGCCCGACCCTGCTTAGCTTCCGAGATCAGAGTTTATAAAAAATAAAAATTAAAAAAAAAATTTGTCTCCTTATTTCCTATGCACTTTGCCTAGGGTTGTTATTTGTACAAAACCACCCCTATCTTCTTTTCAGTGTAAATGTAATTATGTTGCTATTCCAAGATATAAAGTATCCATAGGTCTATTTATCTCAGCTAAAAATTCAGATCTATAATCTAAGGGGGAAGATAATTCTGTTAATTCCCAGAGTAAATGACATAGTCTACTAAATAGAGCAAAGTTAGGTGGGGCACTCACACAGCATCTGTCCAGAAAGATTTTCCATAATGGAAATATTATTTAAGCTCTTTGTTTTTGTCTTCGGAAAATACTGACTATTTTAAAAATCTACCTTATATAATTTCAGCAATTATTTTAAGTGAGAAAATGATATTCTATAAAATAGAAAGGGGAAAACAACCTTGAATGTATTCATCTTGCAAATACTGTGTTCCTTTCCACACCATTCCATCAGAGACAGAGTTAAAGAAAGCAATCCTTGCTGTTAGACTTACAATATCCTGGGACTCAGTCTGGGGTCACAACGAAGGTAAAAATCTGTCTGTTAGCTCAAGACATTCTGGTTTATATTAGTTTTCCCTGCTTTTTATTAATACCAATCTCTTTGCCCTCTCTCATGTGCCCTGATTTGGATGATAAATCATACGTTCCCTCTAAGTCAGCTATAGCAATGAGGAATTGCTCTCACAGCTCATTTCCCTTCACCAACCAGTGATCCCACTGATTATCGTCCACGGCAAAGGCTCACACCCCTGGGTGCTCGCTAGCGCCCTCTGTCTCCACCAAGAGATTTCAGTTTAATCGGCTGTAGGTGGGGTCTTGTCCGGAGAGCTTTAAAATAATAATAATAATAATGATAATAATAATAATAATAATGTTTTTAAGCTCCCCATGTGATTCTAATATTTGGACAGGGTTAGATACACTCTTCTGTATGGAGGGAGCTCAGAGGATTGGACAAGCAGAAGCTGGGGAATCAGGTAATCCTCCTTGGGCCCCGAGGGGTTGTGCAGTGCTGCTTGTGACTTCAAGCTGTTTCTTAAATTCTCTGAGCCTCAATTGTATGAACGGCCTCTAAACTGGGAATGGGAATATCTCTCCTGCAGGGCTGTTCGGAGTTTAAAGCAGATAATACGTGTACAGTATGTGCAAAATAATAAGCACTGATGAATCCTACTGGGCCATTCCAGATGAATGCATGGCCTTCTAAGAAGAGATGAAGCTGCTTAGTTGAGAAAGTACTTCCAGAAGTGTGACTCACATGCCCCTAATCTGAAATAAATATCTTTTCCTGTAAAAATGACTTGCCTTAATATTCTAGTCTGAAATGTGAGTTTGCATAAATTTGACAGGATTATTCTGCAAGTCACACGAGAGGGAAATTTCTTTTTTTTTTTTCCTCTCCAGCTATGAAGACCACTGAGATTAGCATTACTTACTGACAATTAGGGATAAAAAGCACATAATTAGATATTAAGAGCCCCAGATTTCATTACTAACAAGTAGTGTGATTTTGAGACACTGAACTATTTTCTATGTCATAGTTTCCTCATCAAAGTCAGTAAGAGCCATATTTTTTCCCCTCCCACACCTATATTTAAGTTTTTCTTTGTATTCAGTGCTTGGTACTAAAGGAGAAAAATAGGACATAATACTGTTTGTAGACAAGCAATTACAAACTAAGATAATTTAAGTAGTTATACCATTAGAATAATCATCTTCTTCTTCATAGAATATACTCTTGAAGGATTAAAGCACAGAGATGTTATTTAAAGGTTAGGACAAACAAGTCCACAGTGACTTGCTATTGGTGGATTTCTAGTTTCAGAGATGGGTTATAAGCTATTATGTCTTATTTCAACATTTTATTGGGACTTTTGAGGTACACTGTATTTGCCTATGGTGACCTTGCCTTAGTCAATATTCTATTCAACAAGTAACTCCCTTTAGAGTACAGAAAATTCATTTGCTACTCTAGTGTAGACATTTTCTGATTCATCAGAATTCTGCCTAGGTAGCTTTTCAGGTTTTCTTGCTTTTCTAAGTTTTCCTTACATAAAGTTCTCACAAACAAGTAGCATTTGAGAAAGTGATGCAATGTGAAATAATTCATTTAAGAACTCACCCGGGATGATTCATTTTTAGAAATGTGATCTTAGGATCATTTTAGCATGTTTCCTTATTAACCTCAGCTTGTTTTACGTTGTATCTACTGGTATTGTACTTTGGGACTGGTAGGGGTGCTGGAAGGGAAGTGTTGAAAAGAGGGAGAACACTTCAATCCGGAAGAGATCAGCTGATGGGGCGTCCATCCCTTAGCAACCTTGTCCCAGCTGCTATTCTTCGCCATTATCACACTATCTGATTGAAAAATAAAGCAAACACCTCTTCCCAAAAGCCTTGGGGCAGATAAACAGGCACAGGCTGCTTGGAGGACAGTGTGATCCCTCTGCTCTGCTTTATTGCAGTCACTAAACCATTAACAATGAAATCAGAGGAGAGGTAAAATGCCATTCCTACGTGTCTCAGGTGTCATTTTCTCTAGGTTCATAAAGCAGACTCATATTTTGGTTTCTGACATAGATCCAGAAGCACCCAGCAACCACTAGTAACAGTAACAACAACAACAAAACCTTACTGAAATAAAACAGAAGACAGTTTTATGTTCTACACTAAATGTCACTGAATGGTGTGCATCAGAATACAAAAGAAATAAAGGAGAAGCCAAACTTTCTTAAAAGTCATGAAAGTGGGTCTCAAGTGCTTGTTTTCCTAAAGAAGAGAAAGAGCTAAAAAGGATGCCAAAAACAATAAAAGGGAGGATGATCTTGTAGACTTGGTCTAAAAAGCTGGGCATGAGTAAGAAGAGAAAGAAAAAGGAGTATGGGAATTGGTTATTGGAGACAGGGGTCTGCTTCTGGGGGGTGAACTGTGGAGATAGTGACTCCAGGCAGAAGGGCCTCCTAGTAGTACAAAGAGCAGCCATTCTGAAAAAACCCATTAAATCACAGCATGAAACATTGCCAGCAAGGTGGCCAATAGCACCTTGGAAATCAATCCACTCTTTATTTGTCCTCCACTGTGCTCAATTTCTAACTCAGTTATTTTTTTTTAACATTTTATTTATTTATTTGAAAGAGAGAGAGCAAGAGAGAGCAGGAGCAGGGTGAGGGGCAGGGGGAGAGACATACTCCCTGCTGAGCAGGGACCCCGATGTGGGACTCGATCCCTGGACTCCGGGATCATGACCTAAGCTGAAGGCAGACGCTTAACCCACTGAGCCACCCAGGTGCCCTCCAGCTCAGTTTTCTAATATAATACATCTGGGCAGACCTGCCGGTTCAGGACAGAACAATTAGATATTCCCTCTCCTTTTCAATTCACATTTGATTTTCCCAGTCATTCTATGAGACAATGCTTAACATCCATGTTTTACTAATACATGAACTGCCATTAAAACAGAATAAATCACCTCTCTAAAGTCTCAGAGCCAAAAAAGTTGTAGACTGATATTCTAATTGGCTTTAAAGTCCTCACATTCTATTATTACACCTTCGCCTTTCTGTTAAGCAGAACTTTATTTTTTTTAAGCGACAGGACCCCAACTCAATATTTGGGGTTTAATAGAAGACACAAGTCAGGTGAACCAACCAGCAAAAGGGGAATGCATCTTATCACCTCAAGAGGATGGGCAGCTGTAGTAGGGCTCCTCTCAGGTTCAACTTGGTCCAAAAACTCAGTTGCTCCTTCAGATCTCTCTTTCCCTGTATTCATTTTCATCTCTGTCATTATACATAACGGCTCTGTCTCTCTGACCTCTCTGTATGCTGTCCTGCAATCTCTTCTGAGATTATGGAGACCATTTATTCTACTGAAGAACCATTGCTTTCTCCACAAAGTAGGAGATACAGCTATCGGTAGCTCTAAACTTTATCTTACCCCAGAAGCTTTAGAGGACAAAGAGCGCTTCACTTTTTGTTACTTATCAATTCCACGGAATAATTTGTCCAGCCTCTGTCAAGGGCCCATCTTCCAGTCCAATCATTAAGAGCAGGGGATATGTGGCCTTTTCTATGTTGATAATGGTGAGTTTCGGTGAGTTTTGAGAGGCTGGGAGAGGGCAAAGTGGCTTCCATTGTAAGAGAGAGGTAAGTTGGGAGGGCAGAAAAGGATAGCTGTTCCTCAGCCCTTAATTTTAATTCAATCGTCAGAGCTAAAGACAGAATTCATGTTTTTAAAATAGTATTAGTAGAGGGGCACCTGGGTAGCTCCATAGGTTAAGTGTCCGACTCTTGGTTTCAGGTCAGGTCAGGTCATGATCTCAAGTTTCTGGGATGGAGCCCCTTGACAGGCTCCGTGCCCAGAGGGAAGTCTGCTCGAGATTCTCTCCTTCTTCTTCTGCCCCTCATCCTGCTTGCTAGCTCTCTCTCTTTCTCTAAAATAAACAAATAAATCTTAAAAAAATATATTAGTAGATATGGCGTCTTAGCCCAACAGACTATGTTTTATTTTTATTTTATTTATAAATTTTATTTATAAAATTGATATTTATCAAATTGATAGCAATTATCTAGAAATACAGCAAAGAAATATATTGAATAGCACCCTACTTGGAAAAAGCTCTTTTGCTGAGACTCTAAGTAGAAAATCTTTGCACCTTGGGTTCTAGCTTTTCCTTTGTATTCCATAACCCATGTCTAGAATGTAAATGTATTTAAAAGTAGAAATTCCTCCTATAAAGAGGGAACATTTAAGAGACAAAGTGGAAGTGGGTGAATGGAGAAAAGTATGCCTTTCCACTTACAGAGGCTTAAGTAATGATCATATTTGCCATTTTTCTTTCTCATCATTTCATTCACCCCATTGTTCTCACTGTACCTTCTGTCCTTTTTCCTCTCTGAATGCTTTTTTCCTGCTCATCAAATGTTCATCTCTCATTTTCTTCCTTCTGTGACATCTGAAGTGCTTTAATATCTTATGTGCTTTATCTCAACTAATAACCAATTCAGAATATCTATGTCATTATGGATGACACAAGTAGACATTTGTTGGAATGAACATTTTAGATTCCAAGAGAAATACGTATAGTTATCTGACTCCTTAGAGGGAACAAAAATGTATATTGAAGAACCTATTTTCAGAATATTAATTTGTTTTATTTTTATTACTTAATGCCTTCCATACTGAAAATGGCTCATTCAAAAGAAGGGAAAAACACAGAGCAAAATAACTTTGGAAGCCAACAAAAGTTTGCAAACTATATGAGACAAGCAAGTTTAGTGATTTATTAAAGACTAGGACAAAAGTTAGTATTCATGTCTCCCTTAGAATAATCCCATGTGCTTATGAATCACCATCCTGATACAAAAATCAGATATATCATATTTAACGCAAATGGGAACCAGAAAATTATATAATAAGAGAAATATAATTTTATAACAAGGAAATTGGTGTCATTTAAATGTTTGCTAAGTTGCATGTATTATTCTGTGTAGCCAATATGTCGCTCTTAAAACATTTATAAAAGTCATTTGATGGTGGTGGGAGAAACAGGGATGGAGGAAGCAACTTTAGAGGATGCATAATTAATTATCATTCCTCTATGCTTTAGAGGAAGCATAATTTATTTCTTTCATTTTCCTTGTTTTTTTATTTAAAATAAATCCTGGTTGGGGCACCTGGGTGGCTCAGTGGGTTAAAGCCTCTGCCTTCAGCTCAGGTCATGATCTCAGGGTCCTGGGATCAAGCCCCACATCGGGCTCTCTGCTCCACGGAGAGCCTGCTTCCCCCTTTCTCTCTGCCTGCTTGTGGTCTCTGTCTGTCCAAAAAAAAAAGTTAAAAAAAATAAAATAAATCCTGGTTGATATGGTCAGAGGAATCCACCTGGACTGTGGAATGGTTCTCTGTATCCCAACAATTCCGTTTCTTTTGTATTAATTAGATTCGTGATCTAGTATTTCACACCAGTAGCTAACCAACTTAACCTATTCGTTGCTAGTGTGCCACATGGCCCTTCCACTGACCATTTGCCAGCCGCTTTTTCTCCATTTTAGAGCATGGGTTTCTCAGCTACCTAGTTTTATTGAATGATCTTGGGAAACTCATTTTTTTCTGTTCCTCCCCTGTAAAACTGAGAGATAGAGTTAAATGTCTTAGGGCTTTTCCTAACTGTAACTCAGCAATCAATATCACCCTTTGTGCTGGTATGGAAATGTGGTGTCTGGACAGAGAGGTTTGTAACTTTTAAATTTTCTCCACAGCACCATCTATAGGCCTATTGTGTCGGTGCTCATGCTAGGCCATCCCCCTGTTTTCTTTCAGTGCTAGTTAACCAGAAGAAACATGAGTTGTTTGCCATTAACATTTTTTTTTTAATTTCAGCCTTGAAAATTAGGAACTAATTGACCTCAGTAACAATGATATGAACTGAACTTAACTGACAAAATCAAGACCCATCACTCAGAAACTATCTTGTGAGAGTGAGATACACAAAAATGTATATACCCCCAAAGAGTGTCCTTTTAGATACAATGCCAAAGAACTTGAAAATAAATTATTTAGTTGTTCAATCCAGATCAATTTAACCCTTAGAGCTGAATTCATTTGCTCTTGACCAGTTTGTTATTGTTTTTTTTCTTTTTTGCCTTTTGGGATATAATTTGTGCTAAAAGATTAAGCAGTCATCTCTCTTTTGCTGGTATGACTTTCAATCCATAGCACTGTTCTTCACCAGTTCCTACTTGCAAGAACATTTTAACATTTAGTGTGAAAAATAAAAAAATATATATTTTCATATCTATATCCCATAATCTGACTCAGTAATCATGGACGTACACACACAGGCACACACACACACACACACACACGCATTTCCAAAGAATTCCTCAAAAATTGCAATTCTAGTCCAGGAAAAGACAATTGAAAGCGTGATATATACAATTTTAACAACTCTTAAATACCAACTGTGTGTTCGGAGGGTTTAATTTTGAATTTTAATTTATTTGTGAAAAGGCAGCTCAGAGCTAAGAAAGCACTTTCAAAAGTCATCATAACTGATGAAGGAAATTCTGGCATCTGGCACATGGGTTGCATGCCCTGTGCAAAGTCGCCGACAATAGAGTGATCGCGCTGCCCAGCTGTTCCCCCAGATACTGATTTCACATTGACCTTGGACTGCTCTGTCTGGAGCTGGTGAGCCGAGCTGCTTCAGACTCACCCTTCCTAACAGCAGTCCACGACCTTACGAACCACATATTCTCCACATGAGGAAAGGAAGGCTCCAGGAATGCGTACTATCTTCTCCTCATGTCATGGCTTTGTAAGCTTCATCTCTACAGAAGCTATTATTCTTTTAATCACCCACTCTCCTCCATCACATGACTCATTAAATAGATGTTTCTGAATCTTTATCTACAGTAGGTCCTTGAGTACAAATCTTATGCCTCCTTTTTCTTTCATGAATAGGAATGAAGTAGTAACACTATAAAAGGTACTCTGTCTAAAAAAGCTTTGTCTTATATATAGACATTTTATTATAAAAGCCTTTGGAATTGTTCTACTACACATGGTTAACCTTGAAATAAAGGCTGGCACAGTAAAAAAATTCAGGCACTTAAATAAGATAACAAATAACAGCATAAGATAGATATATTAGTTCTATATATTTTGTAAGAATGTTTCACCTACATAATCAAAATGTTGTGACATTATCATGCAAAAGGCTATTACTTGCAAGTTGTAGATGAGAAGCTTAAGGTTTATCAAAGTTAGCCAAGACCACTCAGGGTTACTGTAAACAAACCTTGTTTATGCCACTTAACTTTATAGAAATATCAAGGCCTTATTATCTTTACAAATATGTTGTGCAGCTATATAATACAAAATCAGCTATTTTCCTAAAGCTTAAAACATTTCAACAATAAAAATAATCATACCATGCTGATGTATAATTTGTATATAGCATTAAATTTATCTTGGGTAGGACACATCTTTTCCTTTTGGTGAAGACTAGTTTTTTTTGGCTATTCACACATATGTTCCTACCCTTGCAAACAAAACCAGGAAAACCCTGTCCTTTAATACATGAAGACCGACTTTATATTTTCTCATAAAAGGAAAAGATACTCTGAAAGAAACATGCCAAAAAAATCAACATAACATTTCTTTTTCTAGAGAAGCTGAGGTGCTTCATTATATCCTGCTGTATCAAAAATGTACATCTCCACAGTGAACGCTTTGCCACTGGTACCAGGCTGTGACATGACATGACAGATGCCACATTTACAATGGTCAGCTGGAATTCAACTCAACAGACCTCTGGCAGAACAGTGACAACACTGATATGAAGTCACTATTACATGGTCAAATAATAATAAAATGCAGTAATTTGATGAGAAATGAGAATGTTTTTATCTATTACATTTTTTCAAGAATTTCAGGGAGCTTGACTCACTAGGCAGGGGTAAAGTGCTTCTAAGATGTTTAGAGGGCATGTCTTTCCTTCCTTCTCCCTTTCCTCTCCCATCCCCTCTTTTCTTTAAGTTTATCCCTCCCTTTCCCTCCCCATCTCTCTCTCTCTCTCTTTCTCTCTTTCTCCTTCTCCCTTAGCAGGAATGAATAACTCCTGTATTTTCTCCCAAATGCAATATGAAGACTGGTGCAATCAGAAAAACTGAAACCACAAGAAAACAGCTACTTCAGCACTGAATATCGTTTTCAGCACAACTACATGTACTATGTAATTCAACTGAATCTGTTTCAGCTGCAGGTATATTCTTTAATATAAAAAAAGAAATAATAACCCTTTTCGGAGTCTTTAAGTAGCTTTCATACTGCATAGTTGGTGGCATTGGGAATTTTCTTACTGACCTCATTTTGATTAATGAAATAAAAAATAAAATCTAGGGAGTGCAAATTAATCTTAGACAACCCCAATCAGTGCAGATCATGGATGCCATAGGACTCACCATTAGATTTATCAGCAAAAAAAATGAACACAGAGAAATACGAGATGAGTAGTAGTAATTATGTCTAGGAATATGTGTTCAGAAACATTGTAAATTAGGCTTATATTATTAAAAAAGTTACATGTTTTTGTTTTGTAGGAATCAGCAGTATTCATGATGATTTGTAAAAAAATGAAAAGAAGTTTTCTAATGTTACGTGAATGGATTCTTGAGATAAACCTTTCAAGGACAGCCTCACACTAGGGTGCAAAGGGGCAATATCCATCTCTCAGTACTTAAATGAAAATGAAAATAAGGGGGCGCCTGGGTGCCTCAGTGGGTTAAGCCTCTGCCTTCGGTCATGATCCTAGGGTCCTGGGATCAAGCCCCACATCGGGCTCTCTGCTCAGCAGAAAGCCTGCTTCCCCCTCTCTCTCTGCCTGCCTCTCTGCCTACTTGTGATCTCTGTCTGTCAAATAAATAAATGAAATATTAAAAAAAAAAGAAAATGAAAATAAGGTTTTCTATAAAATTGTTAGATTTTTCAAATAATGTTTCTAGTGATGGCTAGGAAATTTATTTTGAATTACAGATGAATTTAATTGTTTCATGAAATATGAGAACAGAAATAAGCAATGTTTCTAAATATTTTTATTTTATATATTACGATTTTAAATGTATTGACATGTAAATTCATAAGCTAAATATAAATAGACATTTTTCCATTTTATCTACATGTTTTATATTTTAATTGACCAAAGCAACTTTTTCATATTTATTAAGAAGAAAAATAGGGTTTTACCTTGTATTTAGGAGTGCTCTATTTTGGATCTCTGTATATATTATATATACATATTATAAATACATATTATACATATTATATGTATTATATATACATATATATGAATTATAAATACATATAATATATATACATATGTATGCATTACAAATGCATATTATAAATACATATTATAGTATGTATTTTTAAACTTTCTCAATTCAGTTTGTGGACTGGGAATCATACCTGTTACAGTTGATATCATTATTCTTTCATAAATAAAAATTCATATTTAAAAACCACTAGTTAAAATTCCCAAGCTGATACAATTAGTGGTATTTCAATTCAGTTCTACTGGCTTCAAAGCATATGTAAAATTTATATACATCAGGTTGCCTCTTCGAACAATTTAAATCTACTGAGATGGTAATACTTTTTACACATGACAAGGTATGAACTCTGTAAGCACCAAATGAATGAGATGGGCTAAGCATATTGGGTGAACATTCAGAAGAAAAAGAAATTGTTTTAGATCGGGGTTGTCAACAACGAAGTCAGATCCCAACCATCCTGATGTGCCTTGGACTCAGGGGTTTCTAAGGATGTAGGACCTTTAGGGCCAAAACCAAGAAGTCTATGGATGAGGGATGTGCTGACAACTCTGCGACGAGGTCGCAAGTAACTCGACACAAGAAAAGTGCGCTCCGTCAAGGTGAAGGACTAGAGAAGTCTGTGGCGTGACTGACAATGAAGTAATTCTTTGACAGCATACATACTTGTCAAAGAGGAATTCTATTGCTTTTGGATCTAAAAGAACTAAACAAATAGGGGAACCCAGAATCCATCATGGGAGGCAGGTTTGATAGACACACTTGTTACCAAGCCACGTGGCAAGCCTGGCTTCAACAAATCTTTAGCATTTTTCGAGCACTGTGAACAATTAATCTCCATATATTTATCCCATGTTACAGAGAAATATCTGTGTTCTTTCATATGTGAAATTGATTATGCTTTCACTGATTTTCTTCCCTTAATGATAATTTACACTCCCATGAAAACTATAGTTTTAGGGCTTACATATTATGCTATGCACTGTTCTCTTCAAAGCTCTTTTTTTTTTTTTGAAAGATTTTATTTATTTATTTGACAGAGAGAGAGAGAGATCATAACTAGGCATAGCAGCAGGCAGAGGGAGAGGGAGAAGCAGATTCCCTACTGAACATAGGGCCCAGTGCGGGGCTCAGTCCCAGGACCCTGGGATCATGACCTGAGCCAAAGGCAGAAACTCAACTACTGAGCCACCCAGGCGCTCCCCTTTTTGAAGCTCTTAAAGAAAGTTTCCTGCATTGAAAAGAAGGGATAAAATTTAGTATATTTATTGAACTCTTACTTTGTGCTTTACAAATACCACCACATGTAATGTTCATAAAAACTGAGGAAAGAAAATACCATTATTATGTCCATTTACCAAATGATGAACCAAAGTCACAGAATGGTTATGTTATTCTGGTCCAATATCACATTGCAAGAAAAGAGTTCAGGCAGGATTTGGATCCAGGTATTCTGACTCTAGAGTCTACGCATTTTGGCACCATATAATAATGAGGACTTGAAAAGAAAATGAAATAACTTTAAAATATACATCATAAAGAACTCATAAAAGGTAAGGTACTCAAGTTTCTTACTTCTAACTACAAATGTATATCTGTGTGTTGAAACCTCAAAGTTATTTTTTTTAAAGATTTTATTTATTTATTTGACAGAGAGAGAGATCACAAGCAGGCAGAGAGGCAGGCAGAGAGAGGGGAAGGGAAGCAGGCTCCCCGCTGAGCAGAGAGCCCAATGCGGGGCTTGATCCCAGGACCCTGGGATCATGACCCGAGCCGAAGGCAGAGGCTTTAACCCACTGAGCCACCCAGGCACCCCTATTATTATTTTTTTTAAGCTAAAAATTTTTTAAGTTAAATTTTTTAAGTTAAAAACTTGACGTTCTTTCTACGACATAATTTCCCCAGTCCCTTTTCCCTCACAGTGGGAGCTAGCTTTTCCAGCATATTTGGAAGGATAGACAATCCAGGCAATCCAGGACTGAATTGCTCTTGTAGCTCCGAGTCCCTTGAATTTGGTCTTTTCTCTGCTTAAATTCACTGATAAATTGCAAACCTCTGCTCTTTGTTCTATTCTGGTACATTGTGAGAATTTCATCAAAATAAGCCTTAACTTTCTTAAATAGACTGCATTTTTATTAACATTTCAGGAAATAGCTTCATGCTCTGTAAAAAATCAGAATATTGAACATACATTCATTCATACATTCTACATTCTATGTAAAGTAAAAAATCAAGAAACATGTCACCCTTATGATGGTAGTACTGTAAGCAATTTATATTTATTCATTTACATTTACTTACAGAGACGGAGAAGGTAATCCTCCTATTTTAGAAATAAACTGACGGAGAGAAGCTAGGCAAAGTCATACAACCAGCAAATGGCAGAGCTTGACTTCTAACCTTGGCAGCTGGGCTGTGGGATGTGTGTCCTTGCCCACTGTACAGTATTGTCCAGGTCTCCCCCTTCTAAAAGTCATTTGATCTGTTGATGTATTCTAATTTTTAAAAAATATTTTATTTATTTATTTGAGGTTGGGGGGAGCAGGAATGGCAGAGGGAGAGGGAGAAGGAAAGGCAGACTCTCCACTGAGTTCCCACATGGGGCTCTTGGAGTGCGGTGCTCCACGCAGGGCTTGGTCCCGGGACCCTGAGATCATGACCTGAGCCGAGTCAGACGTTTAACTGACTGAGCTACCCAAGCCAGTCCGCTGATGTATTCTTAATGACTGACTAGAAACTAAAGGATGATCACTCAGTAGTAGGTGGGTTCCTCCTGTGAGTTAGGCATAAGCCATAGCCTAAATATTATTTCTGGACATATTATTTTCTTGGATACTGTAAGGTAGATAAGAGCCATTCCATTTAACAGACACTTTATTTTCCCAGAAATTTATAATCCTTATTTAAAAAAAAAAAACAAAAACTGAGGGGTGCTTGGGTGGCTCAGTCATTAAGCGTCTGCCTTTGGCTCAGGTCATGATCTCAGAGTCCTGGGATGGAGCCCTGCATCCAGCTCTCTGCTCTGCGGGAAGCCTGCTTCTCCCCTCTCCCACTCCCCCTGCTTGTGTTCCATCTCTCACTGTGTCTATGTCAAATAAATAAATAAAGTCTTAAAAAACAAAAGCAGCGAAACCCAGATAATTCAAGACACACAATTGTTAAGGAGAACTCTCTCTACTCAATAACTTTATGCTCTTTCCCCTCTTTTTTCAAGAATAGTTTGTTTTTAAAGATAGGTAAAATAATCCAGCTTGAAATAGCATCTGGCTAGAAGCCCTTTTACAACTTCTCTTAACACACAGTAAATTCATGTTTCAGAACAGAGATTTTATAATAATGTTGATATTATGTAGGAGTAACTGTGGCTCTATCACCAGAATGTGGAAGGGTTTCTACTAAATTAAAAAATAAGGGGTACCTGGGTGGCTTAGTCAGTGAAACATCTGACTCTTGATCTCATGATCTCTGGGTCATGAGATGAAGCCCTGTGTCACACTCCCTGCTCAGTCGAAGTCTGCTTGAGTTCCTCTCTCTCCCTCTCCCTCACTCCCTCCTTCTGTCCCTCCCCTGCTCTTGCAGATGTTCTCTCTCTCTCAAAAATAAATACATCTTAAAAATAGTAGCACACGGATTATGCAACAAAATTGATGTTCCCCTAGTGCTCTGCTTAAGGGAATGTGCAAACCTGATCTCCTGGAGGTAGGGAGGTCCTTTAATCGCTTCTCATGATCTGCTTCCTTTTTCAAGATTAGTACACATTCATACATTAGTGTACACTTAGTATCCATTAGGGAAGTGGTCTTTTCCACCACTTGTCTCCTGAGGCAGTCAAATGTCACTCTCGTTTCCTTCTGTGGTATTTAACTTCCATGCTAGATCTAGGAAGACTACAACGTCCAGAACATAATTAAGAAGGCATCTGTAGAAGAGTAGTTAATAGAGGTGAACTGTATGCCATGAAATATCCAGGTCAGAGTGCAGAACAGAAGTGCTGGGATAGCAGTGTGCACTTGGGCTCAGAGTCCACCATGTACCACATGTGATGGGGTGCCAGGCTGGGGGTAGGAGGGTAAATGATTAGTCTAGAGCCTCATTCAGTGATGGGTACTGATAATGCTGGTGCACAGTTAACAGTTATTGGGCATGTGTATGTGCTTATCCTTATCACAAGCGCTATATAGTACTATCAGATAGTACTATAATGTCTACAGTACTACAATATACTACTATCCTATCAGCCTCATCATAATGGTTCTCACTAACTGTACTCAGCTAGACATTAGGAGCAGATGAAGGTGCTGTCCAACAAGAGCCAGCCAGCTGTGGGGCTTAGTAATTCACCAATACACAATAAGACAGGGAATGAGACAAATGGCAATTTGGAGCTGATTCATAAAAATGGAAGTATCAATAGAACAGAATAGATAGGGGGCACCTGACTGGCTCCTTTGGTTAAGCATCTGCCTTCAGCTCAGGGTCCTGGGACCGAGCCCTGAATCAGGCTCCCTGCTCAGTGGGGAGTCTGCTTCTCCCTTTGCCCACTCTACCTCGTGCTCTCTCCCTCTTGCTCTCTCTCTCTCTCAAACAAATAAATAAATAAGATCTTTAATAATTAATTAATTAAAAATAAAACCTTAACAAGAACAGAATAGATAGCTCAGAAAAAGGCATTGGCCAAAGAATTTGGTTTAAAATAAAGGTGACATTAATCAGCATAGAAAGAAAGCATTAATTCATGATTTGCCACCTATAATAAATAATCTGGCTCCCTATTTTGTAAAAGCGAAACAGATCTTTACTAAATAATGCATGCAAAAATAATACCCAAGTATGTTAGAATTAAGTATGATGCTATTGGTAGACAAAACCTACATATTGCAAACCCTCTGTTGACCACTGCTGTAAGTGCTTTACATAAAAAAACTGCTTTGGTCCTCAAACAAGCCTATGAGGTAGGAATGATTATTTCACTCCCACAAAAAGAAAAGATGGAGGTCAAGTAACATTGTCTAAGGTCACATAGCTTCTCAGTGCTCCAACAGCCAACTCAGACTCCAAGTATCCACAAGCAAATTCCAAATCTTCCCCTTAAAAACACATCCCATCCTCAGTCATCTCCTTCCCAGAACATTATTTACTCAGAGTCATCTAGTTACTCAAGCCAAGAATCTCATGGCCATCCTAATTCTTCTTATATCCTATATTGTGGAAAATTCTGATGAATCTAAATTGGTCTACACTGTATTTCCTGGTTTGTTTCAGGAGGCCCCTAAGTGGTCTCCCTGCCTTCACCCTTGCTTTGCTACAGTCTGTTCTTAACGAAACAACCAAAATAATCATTTAAAACATGAATCAGATCAAGTTATTGCTCTATCTGGAACTGCTCGTCCAATTAATCTTCACAGCCAGGTCCCTAACCTGACAGGTCTTTGCCCAAATGTCTCCATATTACTGAAAAGTATCCTGATAGCTTGTCTAAAATTGCAACTCACATCACCTCACCGTCTGTTCCCACTAGCACTTCTAATCTCCATACCCTGTTCTTTGAATCACACATGAATATTCTATATAACTTACTTTTTTATTATACTTACTATGTTTTATTTGTCTTTCCTAAGCTGTAAGTTATACAAGGACAGGATCTCATCTGTTTTGTTCATAATGTATACTAAGCAACTAGCGCAGTACCTCACACTTAATATAGAGTCCATAAATGTTTACTGAATGAATGTTAAGATTGGGATTTCAAACATGGGCAGCATGACCCTGTAGAGTTCATTAAATTAATAACTAAGCAGTTCTATAAGAAATGAAATTATTAAAACAAATGCTCAGGAAATTGGTGAATATAAAAGGGGCAAAGGCTTATGTAATATTAAAGTACTAACATAAATTATTCAGGAAAAATGTGATAGTTTAAAGCATGTAAGAATTAATTTTTTTTTAAAAAACAACTAACATTGCCCAACATTTTAACAATAAATAAAAAACAAACAAGATCTACTATAAATATAAGTCATTAATGCTCTTACTGTATTAAGACCTATTACAAATCACATGGGGAAACAGCACTAAAACCCCTGTGAGTATTGAAAAAGTATATAAACTCACAAGAAAAGAAACAAATAGCAAAACAAAAAAGTATATAAGTCATTTTTTAAAGTAATACAACTCATTACATTGAGATGCTGTTCTTCAAAAACGGTGAGTTAACAAAAATATAGAAGGAAATGAGGAAAAAGATTATGTATTCCCTGCTTAATGAGGGCTCCATAAAACATATGTAATATGTATCATGAACTTTAAAATATTCCTGCATTTTGGTGTAGTTGTTCTATTTCTAAGAACCTGGTCTGAGGACAAAATTTGATTGTACAGACATATCTTTCAACAAAATCTTACAATAGGGAATAAAACTATAAAAACAACCACTTTTACAAGACTTGAGAATACTTAAATATTTCATAGAAGTGTATAATGAATTATTAAAATAATTTTTTAAAAGAAATCTTAGTAACTTAGAAAATATTAAAAATTTTTAAAAAGCAGGTAAAATGCTGTGTTGATAACATGATCCATGTGGTTTAGATCAAAGCCTAGTTACAACTGATGGCAAAAGGGGGGGGGTGCAAAAACTTGGGGAAGGAGCCACTATCTACAAGGAAAGCTGAACGATCTCAAGCCCTTTAGTGAGGGGTTTTAGGTAACCCCTTGTGCAGAATAAGGGAAAGTCCTGGTAGCACAGATAAAAGACAGGTCACATGGGCTTCAAAATGGGCTCACCTGTTTCCCAAATTTGCCTAAGAAAAAGCCATTGTCATATATCTGATGATAGCATACATTATATGCAAGTATACAGAGTATTACCACCACGTGAAATAATGACTATGATACACATACAGAACTACCATTTTCCAAATACCTGTTTCCGTGATTGCCTCTGAGTCTGAGATATAACTGCTCTGGAAGAAAGTGCTTCACATGCTCTGTATCAGCTCCTAACTGAAAGTATCATTTCAGAAATTAAGTTGAAAGTTGAGTTCCTAAAACAATTGGAATTCCAGTTCTGTGATATATTTAAGCTATGAATTGGCATCGCAGAGAATTGTTTTACTGCAATCATTTCTTGGGTCACTTGTCTTGCTAACTTCAAAACAAGAGTGCTTTCTTGTTTTTCTAACTCAGGTACTAAAAAGAAATTTCCAGTAAGGATATAACATTTTCTTGTAAATTTCTTTGGTATAAATGAATTGCATTTTAAGTGAACTGCATTTGCAGGTCTGTGGAATGATGCCAAATTTGTATTTTAAAAATGTAAACAAAAACCACAAACAAACCTTCCTCCTTCTATTGCTGATGACTGTAAGATACACAATTCACTGTGTTGCTTAAACAGATTTCAAATAATTTTCCTGTAATTGCTAATCATTTTAGTAGGTAGCATGAGGTTAGCAATCAATAATCACCTGAAACCATTGAAAAGAGATTCCAGGATCAATAGGACATTCTTCTTCCCATGGAAACAAAGCTCACTCAGATGGCTATCATTACTGTTCCCTTCTGTTTTGTACTTGTAGAGTCACAGGCACATTTCTTACGGAAGAAACAACTTAAGGGAATAGACAAAATGTCTCTTACCAACATCATGACAGAGATGGCATTTGTTACAAAATACCTATCCTAAGAGGCAGGAGGAGGTATACAATTTGGTACAGATGTTAAATTTGCAAAGTAAAGTTATTGATTTCTGATCAATAGCTATGAGTTGTCACTGGTCCACCTTCTTTTAAAAGTATTTTAAAATATATTATAAAGACATACACTTATCTTGGTAAGTGTAATTCTACTAGGGGTTTATTTTTAAAGACACACTGAAATAGACCATGCAGTATTTTGTTTATCTGGCTGAGACAAAAGATTCCATCAGTAATTGTTAGCTTCAGTTTTATTTCTTTAGGTACTTAAACATTTCAGTTACTAGGGATGAAGAGGAAGAGGAGTTATTTCCTGAAAAAATATAAAAATATTTACAGTTGTATTGCATAAAACAGATTTTCACATATCCCCCCTTGTTAAATAGAAAGTAGACTTGTGTTTATTATAAAGCTCATTACCATGTCTACAGATAGATGTGTTCTTGCATATTTTAGAAAAGCCATCATTTAACATTAAGAAAACTAAACAAAACATTTAAAGATGTTAATATATTTTTGTGGTTAAGAGCCAAAAGAGATTCAGGAAAGAAGGGAATCCTTTTGTTGTTCTTGCCTTTTTTTTTCTGGAGAGCTATTATAGGAACCAGGTTTGTCTCCTGTACTTCAGTATTTTGGAGGAGATGATCTAGAGGTAGTAGTCCTAAAATTTAGAACCGGTGTCAAGGCTGAGCTTGAGATAAACACAGGAGACGGACGAGTAGTAAACGAGAGAGAAAAAGACATTTGGAAATTAGAAAAGTGATTTAAAAGAAGAAAGCAGCATGCACATCACACAAGTGGGTGATTCTAGAGATATCCTCTTTATTCATGTAAATATCACCCCCCTCCCAAAACCCTCAACTCACGTGAACTAAAGAGGAAAGAAAAAAAAAAAATGGGGGTGGGGGGAGATAACCAAGAAGGAAATTTAATTTTGCGCTTTGGAGTCTGCGTGTGAGTGTCGGCTTGCCGCCTACCCTCGACGCCCTTGGGGAATATTCCTTGGGAAGAAACTGGTGCTCCTCTCAGTCCGCTCAGCACCGATTCCAGGAAGGTGTAAGATCGCGTGGCTGGGACGGGAAGGAAGGGTCGCCACTCATCTGTTGCACAGCCCGAAGCCGGAGCAGGCAGCTGCTGAGACGCGGGCGGCGACCCACCGCTCACCCCCGGGCTTTCGGAAAATAAAGGAAATCAAGTAGAAACCGACGGTCTCCAGCGGATACTCCTTAGCTACGATTCCGCATGGACGCCACTCTTCATTTTACAAATGGACTCTCAAGTCAGTGGGCCGTGACCATCCAAGGCTCCGTGAGTCACAAGCTGGGAACCACCACGTCTCATTTACAGCAAGTAAGTTACTGCCAACTTTACCAATATATGGCATTTCCTCTCCGCACTTTGGTCTTATTTTAGTACGTGAACTCCACAGAGCTTGGCCAAGAGATAACTTTCATCCTGAAATCTCAGAACGCTGATGCACACGCACGCACGCACCCCCCCACACTCACACACTCCCCACCTGAAACCACCGAACCTCGCGCTCTGGGGCTGGTGCGTGTTTGGGGTTTTTATTTAGTATTTGGAAACTTACTGAGTTCCTATGCTTGTTGGAAGGACCGGGCTGGGTGGGAGTGGGTGGAACGCTGTGCCTCATCATTTATTCATTGCGACTGTCTCAATTGTTGACACTAGTGGCAAGCCGCAGACTCCGGCTCCAGCAGGGGAAGTCTGACACCTTGAGGCCGGGAGAGGGGGTGCCGGGAGCCCAGAGCAGCCGGAGTGGGAGAAGCTTTGAGAGGTCCCGGGTGGAGGTGGGAGTGGGGGTTACTTTTTTCAAGTCGGGCGACCTGCCCCCGGGTGCTGGTTCCCTGGTTTGGGAACAGAACGTTCGGAAGCCGGGTCCCCGCGCGAACTGAACTCCGACGTCTCTGCAGAGCCCGCCCAAAGACTAAAGGTGTGTCCGGCCGGCACCCAGGACCACACCGTGGGTCCTGGCCACTGACTTGGCTGGACGACGGCCGGCTTGTGGTGAGCCTGCCTGCCCAACTGGCTGACCTCAAGGAGTTGGTCCAGGGAGGCGGTGGCTGTCTGGGGGCAGCGGAGCCGGGGACCCAGCGTCAGCGCCCGCCCGCGCGCGGGCCCCGTCCACGGTCACGCAGAGCAGTGCGTGGGACGCGCATCTTCACCCGTCGTCCCTACCCAGCAGGGTCTGTGCGGACCCTGAGTCAGGCAGCCGCCCGGGACGGAGGGCGGGGTATCTTCCTCGGGGCTCATCCGCTGTCAGCCGTGGGAACGCTAACTTTAACCCGAGGGATCGGCGGGGGCGGGGGTGGGCGAAGTTCTCCTCCCTCGGAGCTCACCTCCCCCTCCGGAGCTGCCCCACCCCCGCCTCCCATGGCACCGCTCTCAGAGCATCCTCACTCCGCCCAGTTCGGTGCCAGCTGCGTGGGCTCTAGCTTCGTGCGTTTTCCTTGGAATGCTCCAAAACTCGGCAGCGACTAAGGAAATCCCATTGGAATTTGCCGGGCGTGCTCTCACCCGGCATAGCACCCGCGCCGCATGTCCTTGGATCGATCGCTCTTCAGCCAGAAAACTGCCAACTTTGCAGGTAAAGAGGGTGTCGCCTCACAGCTCCATTTGAGCTGCACCTCGCCTCCTTTCTGGGATCTCGGTTAAGTTTCTCAAGCAGCCTGGGAAGCCGGCTCCCTCTTGGGAGACGGACTTCCTTGGGGGGTTACGAGTTCAAAAGGCTCCGGCTGCTTGGTTTCTCTTTAAGGCTCCAGACCGGATTTGTGAAGCTTTTCTGTGGTTGACCTGGGCTGAGCGGGAGTTTGGGATGCTTCTCAGCCTTTCAGTGCATCCAGCTTTAAAGCAGGGGAGAAGGCGGCGAGGAGTGAACCCCTGGTGTGACTTATATGGTAAACAAAGCAGCTGCAGCCACGCCATGGTGCTGGGGAAGAAGGCTGTTTTTAGCCTTTTATGCGTTTGGGGAAAATGGAGATCTTGGTGGCCCCTGGGCATGTATGCGTGAGCCCTAGACTCGCTGGCACCTAAACTGGGGGAAATGAAGAAAGGAAAGTGATCAATTTCCTGTCGATCAATTACACTCTGCGTCATTTTCATTCTCTATCAAGAAGCAGAAACACTTTTATCCGTGTTGCTGGACCAACGCTAGGGATTCCTAGTCCGCTTGGCAACTGAAATTCCAATTAAGCCAATGACCCTGTTTGCTACTTGGGTAAATCACCGAGTTTCACAGCACAACTTGTTGTTCCAGCTGTGAACTCAGCTGCCTTTTGAGACTAGAGACTAGAGAATACTGGCAAGGGATGGAAGATTTGGGAGAGATTGAAAAAAGGGAGCTCTTATTATCTTGTCTGTGTTCACTATGTTGTATCCACTGTGATGCACCCTTGTTCACATGGTTTCTTAGGGAGACCCTTCCCATTAAATTCCACAGCTATAAAATGCAGCAGGTTGCTGCTGTTCACTGAGTAAGCACCAAGGCAGGGGAGTGGGAGGAGGCAGAGCAAGGCTTACTTGTTTTATTAAAAAATAAATTGCGAATAGACTTGTAAAACTGAAAAAAAAATCTTTCGGGTTTCATACAGTTTCTGGCTCTTCGATCATTGTAACCACAACAGAACATACTACAAATTCTTTAAGAAAAATGGTTAACTAGGTTTTTTTTTTTTTTTTAAATAAAACTATGAATTAGACAATGAGAGTAAGAAAGTGTGGGTGGATATGTTAAAACATTGAAATCATCATCTCTGTTATGGTTTGCTATTTAAACTGACATTTGTAATACCTACTTCTAGTCACCCGGAGAAGCACCCCAGGAAACATTTCCCCTTAAGTATTGATGGCAAAGAACCGAGATACACGGATAACTAGTACTTCAGATATTAGAATCAAAATTCAGATAAGACATTGTTAAAGAAACACTTAAAAAACTGTACTTATGAATTAATGCATTTAAGCCAAATCAGCACATCAGTAGAAGTTAAATGGGCTTTATCAATGTATTTTATGTAAATGGGTTATGTTAATAAAGGTTAGTGCAGGTAGAAAGAAAGCAAGCACTTACACTGCTTATGAATAAGAAACCATAGAGCTGGAGAGCCTTTCAATAGAGCTCTCATCAGAGCTCAGCCATTCTGCAAACTCGCTGTCGTGGAGTGAAGAGCTGAAAGATTTATGCCAAGAAAGTTACCCTCAAAGAGAAACACTAACTGGTTAATGAGACTGATACACAAGAGGTGCTTAATATTTGAGTGAGTAAATATAATAAATAGACCATTAGATCACTAGACAGTTCAAACAAGGCAAAGCGAGAAGATGTATAATCGCAAATTTAGAAAAGTTCTTCTTCCTCTTAAGAACTTAAAAGAAACACGAGCATTCATCCAAGCAGAAAGTATCTAAGCTCAACAGATAGAAGAAATGTCTCTTTAGTAAAACCTTTCAAACATTGGCAATGTTTCTAAAAATCTCTAGTTTTGGAAAATAAGATGTTTTCCATTTACTCGCTTAATGATTCTCAAAGATTTATAAAAGGTAAAATATATTTCCATTATATAGAAGCTGTAAAATTTTGTAATTTTTATGATGTTTTTTTTTTCTGTTGTAGTTATTCCCAGAAGGTCAAGTTCAAATTCACAAAAAAAACTGTGAGAGAATGAAAGTTCTCTATGAATTTTTTTTTTTAAGATTTTATTCATTTATTTGACAGACAGAGATTACAAGTAGGCAAGAGAGGCAGGCAGGGAGAGAGAGGAGGAAGCAGGCTCTCCGCGGAGCAGAGATCCCGATGTGGGGCTCGATCCCAGGACCCTGGGATCACGACCCGAGCCGAAAGCAGAGGCTTTAACCCACTGAGCCACCCAGGCGCCCCAAGTTCTCTATGAATTTTACAGCCACTTTGACTGTTGAAAAAGTAAGAGATCAAATAACTTTCCATGTAAGATAACCTTAATTAATTCATACTTTACATAAATAAGAAATATCTAAAACATTGCTATTATTCTTTCTGATTAAGAGAATTTAAAATATCTTATAGATCTTGTTCAGCACAGACACTTTAAACTTTGAAACCTAAAGTCTGTTATAAGCATGATAAATTTTTGTTGAAGTATAATAATAACCTTTAGGATATGCTGATTAACCCCCTGAATTAAAAATACTTTTATAAATATATTGTTGAGAATATTGGCATATTTTTATAACTGTATGTTTACTTGCCAGGATAGTTTATGGCAATTCAGATTACCAACATTACATTTAACAGCTAAAAGCTGATGTAATCTATCTTTTCTAATTACTTCATAGATTGTAACACAAAGATATACACACATCTGTTCAGTAGTTAAAATTTTGAATATCAATGCTCAAAAACATGAAAGATTCTATAAATATAGATATACAAAAATTGCTGAATAGTATAGGTAGGACAGTAAAACAATGGACTGAATATTTTCTTATGAAAAGATGATTGTTTTATTTTTTAAAGCAAGCTAGGTGACAGGAAATGTAATAAATAATTAAATCTTTCTTTTACAAATTCATTATTGCTAAACATTTTCTGAGATCAGATTCTATTGTGCATCTTTACTATCTACATTGTATTGTCTAGGCTAATTTGAAGCCAATGCTCTTCACCTTCTTAATATCTATGGAAGACCTCCCATAAGCATTTTGATTGTCATTGAAAATGAGATTGAGGAGACAGCTCCCAATAAAAAACTTGTCTTTTCACTTGATATGCCCATCACCTCCCCACCACAAATACACATTACAACCTGTTAATTCAACCCCACTTCCACTGGACAGTGGCTTCTATCTAGTGGTGACGAAAAATTGCTTCAGAACTCTTTCCCGTCCTTATGATTTCTACTTCTCATCCTCCCAGATGCAATGAAAGCTCAATATTTCAAGAGATTTGAGAATATTTTGATCAGGGATAGAGTAGCATGGCTCTATCTTTTTAATCAGCACAAATATAGACCTGATCTCTGAGAGCATTAGTACTGCCGAAACCACTCTATGATGAGAAAATACATTTAGAAAAATTCGCTAAACTGAAAATTAAAGACACATGCTTTGAAAATATACCAATTTAAAACTACGTTGTTCTCTGAAGTAGCCAGTAAATGAAGTGATCTATCTAAATTTTTTACAAATCTCAGTGATCCTTTTGTAAGTTCAGTTTCACTTAAATAGGACACAAAAAAGAGATAACGGTTTCGGTACTGGATCTGCTCTTGTAACTAAAATGTAGATGACATCCCACTAATATTAGTGTATGTTTGTCTCCATTTAAAAAGCGTTTCCTTTGAAATACAGCAGTGTCATAGAGTAGTGGCTTCTCGAGGAGCAAAAGATGCCGTATAGGCACAATTTTACACATATAATTAGAAATGTTAATTAAAACATTAATTTCAAATATGCCTTGATCGCTTCATCTAGCACACTGCATTCTTTTCAAGAAATGGTGAGTGTAATGAAGTAAATCAAATATGCATTCATTATGTTCTGCTTGTCACTTGCTATTGTATTTTTTAAATATGTTGAGAAAGTCAACATCAGTAATTTCCTTGAACAAATTTCATCAAAAGTTAAAACTTGCTTAAGACAGAAAACAGGAACTATTATGAAAAAAGAAAGGAGAAAAAGAGAGGGGCCAATATTTATGGGTACTCGTGTGCTGGGCACTATGCTAGGAACGTCTAAAAAAACTTTTTCTCTGGTTTATTTTCACATATACCCTAAGACCCTCCCCTAAACACCTACCCTAAAGGTATCATTGCCACTTTTTGAAGAATCTGAAAAGACTCAATTTCTAAAAAAATCACAAAGCTGCTTTGTGGCAGAGTCAGGATTTGAACGCGTGTCTACTTGATTTTAAAACTGACACTCTTTTTACTTAATTCTTATGGTTCCTAATATGAAATTAGAACTCTCTTAACAAGATTCATAAATTCATGGTATTCCTATAGCTATTTCCTTAATTTTTTGAATGTTTTAACATTGGGACGTAACCCCAGTATGAGTTACGAAACAGTGCTCTGTAAACAAAGCTCTAACAGGTTCAAAGCAGAGTGGGAGCTAAGCCATTCACCTCCAGCAGGTTTTCAAATTATTTCCTTCCTTCCTCTTGAATATCAATGTAATATGTATGGTTATTTTCATGGATAAAATTTAAGGTTATAATTTTTTTCTCTAAAGAGACATCAGATTACAATTTGTAAATACACAGGTCTCATTCCAAACTTTGAAGCATCTCTAGGCTGTTAATAAGGTATCTTTGTTTATAGAAAATGCAGTCATGTTAAGACATGTTAGGTTTATGCTGCATCTTATTGATGGCATAGAAAACTTCTAGACAAGTGTTTTGGACTTAATTTTTTCTGAAATTTTAATCGCCTAATTATTTTTAATGTCCCTTGGTACTTAATCAGGGGAGCTCTCATTCATACATCCCAGAAGGCATCTATTGGCTGGTAACACATTTTAAGAAATTGGCCACTTTTTTTTTTTTTTCAAAGATATACCTGCGGTTAAAACAAATGTGATTATGTCCAAAGTCCTGTTGACATTGAAGTTTTAATGAAGTTTTAGTCCTGTTGACATTGAAGTTTTAATGAAGTTTTAAGAATTTTGTTGAATATGGGTAATACCATTACAAAAATTAACACTGAAATGATACCCATTCAGTAGATATTTATTGAATATTAGTAAGTGAAGAATTTAATAATTAGATGAATGACACATGAACAAACCCTTCATCTTTACATTTTCTGGCAAAGCTCCCTCTGTATATAATAAATTTTCCCTTATTGCCCTCTGCCAAAATGTTCTCCAAGCACTAAAGTCTAGTTCACTATTGCTGTTTCCTTCCTGTCTCCAGGTGTTGCAAGTATAAATACAAGCACAACTCTTGTTATATTCTGACTTGCAGGTGCGTAGAGGTCTGTCTCCTGAACTAGACAGTAAACTCCTTTAAGAAACATAGAATATGCTCAAAAAACGTGTTAGTTTTTAACTGAATTAAACTGTTATAAATATTATGCTTTTGTCATTGCGCATAGTTAACCTATTTCACAGTTTTATACTACTGTAGTTGGCTAAATTTTGAGAATAATAAACATATAGATATACATATACATATACATAGATATAAACATATATATACATATATATAGATATACATAGAATGAAGCCAGCTGTAATAATGACATTTCATTCGTGTGATATATTGCATACTGTATTACTTCCTATGTCACAAAAATAATGAACCACAGTTACTCAGTGGATATAACTTCCAGTCGACTAGTTAGTTACTCCATAGTGCTCGCTTTCACAGGGCTTATGTAACTAGTTATTAGTGTGTTTTAGTTCACGTGGTGCTGTGCCACAGTTCTTCGGGGAGAGTTTTTGTCCCATGACACTGTGGGGAGTGTGGTCAAAGTTGAAAGGGGACAGATAGAAGTATTTCTCAGGAATACCTACAGAACTAAAGAAAGCCAGGGACTTCTTCTGAGTGATTATATTTGGCAAATTAAGTTGAGAATTCATGTCAAAGACTTGACAAGTACATAGTGTCCAATTGTGGGTGGCATGAGTTTTTTGCTTTTTTTTTTCTTTTGATCTTTTCATTCTACTTCATTGAGAATAAGATTGTTACAAATCAAGATTTATGAAAAGTGTTCAGATACTCTGCTGCATTTTTCATGTATTTTATCTCTAAATGATAGTGGAAAAACTACACAAACTAGATCCTGGATTATAGTTCATAGCACATTGTACTATAATTTTCATTTTCACTCTATTTGAGCAATTAGTATTCAGTATATGCTCTTTGAAGAGATGAATGGAGTAAAGGAATGCATGGATGATTGGTCTGTTGTCAGCTGCTGTGTTCAACCCCTACATTTCAAATGCTGTTCTTTTTAGTACGTGATCACACACCAATATGAAACTCCAAATGAGAGGAGATGAGAGGACAGACATGATGCATAGTGTACATTGAGTGAAGAATGGAGAATCCACTGTACTCCATAAATAGTAGCCATTTCCACTATTTGTGACAGCACAGGTATCATTTTATGTAAAGATCTCCTTCATGCTAGGTGGGATGAAGCTGCCTATCCTGAAGATCACACTGAAGACTACATTTAAATGAACTCTCTTCTGTGATAGTTGTAGTGTGACAAGCACAGTGTTATTCGGTCTTGTTTAATTTAATCTGGAGTCATACATATCTATATCGGCATTGAAACATAAACCAGCATTAAAAACTGACATTTAAATTAATTAATTACATATAAATTGTAAAATCTAAACTATACATGAGATATGCTATATAATAAATATATGATAAATTAATATAAATGTGATATTTTAATACATTTGCTTTTATATGTAATATATTTTACATATTAGAAACAGAACACATATCTACATGTGTACAAAATGTACATAACAAAAAATTAGGGGACTGCTCCTGGGTGATAAGGTCTTAAAGTAATGACCAGAATAATTATCAGAAACCATGAGATACAAATAGTTAGTAGAGTGCAAAGTAGCCCATCAGAGAAAAGTAAAAAGTTACTTGCCAATATCAGTGTCCCTGTAGCATGGTTAGATATGTAATGAATGACTTGGAAGGTCATCTACTTCAAGTCTTTTTTTAAGCAAGACTCTCAAATCTTACTAAATAATTTTTTATAATATAGTACATACATATATAATCTTGTATATACACAAGTATAGGGTGTTTTATTGAGGGCTTATTTAATGCATGAGAATCACTCTTCTAGATGTTGGAAATACAGAGGCAGATGTTTTCCTGTTTCTTTAAGATTTCAAACAAAGGATTCTCATTAACTTCATTATCATGCTCCAGTATCCCATATTATCTTAGAGACATTGTACTATTTTATTGTTGGCTGCTCTTTTCTTAGGAAAATAAAGAACTCACTGATGAGTAACTAAAAATCTTATTAAAATTTAGTATTTTTAACCTATACTTGTAATTTAAACAAAATAACATTGGGTCACATTATAAGAAATCCAAATACATCCTCCTAACCTCAAACTATTTTCTTTAAGAATAGGATTTGGGTCGTCCAATTATAAATCTATGTTACATTTGAATAGCACAATAGTGCTTTCCTTTTATATGTAGAGATTGTTAAATTACCATTCAAAGACTATGTATTTTAGGAGGTCAGTGGATTCCAGTGTTGATGGATTTATGGTAATACATTCACATGTTATCCAGTCTTCCTTAGAATCAATGAAGCAAACATAAGAGAAGAAGCCTGTTTTAGATCTAGGGATATAGTACCTTGGATGCTCAGCTCTACCTTTTGCCTTGGGATGTAAAAAATCTTGGCTCAAGATATTCTTGAAAGGGTGGTTCCATTCTCATATCATCTAGAAGTTCTCAGTATCCACTGCTAATATTTCCTAGCTAACTCCTCTGTCTATAGCTAAGAATGTACTGAAGACCTAGAAACAGAACGAGTTTCTTATGGTCTGAGATATTTGGAACAAAGAAAGGAACTGGACTAGCTACCTTAATCTTTGATTTAAAAAAAAAAACAACACATTTTTTGCAACCCCTTTTCTGCCAGAATTTTTGCTTCTTGAGAGTCTTCATGTGAAATAATCAGAGTGCCTACCTCTAAGCCTCTGAGAACCTCCATAGTTAAGGTGAAAGAAATATTTCTAAAGAACAGTCAAATTTCAGGGTTATTATTGCCCTGTAGGGTATTAAATAGCTTTGTAACTTAAAAAAATAAGGTATGTCTCTATATATGTGCTGACTAAAAAGAAAATGTTGGCAAAGGAAAAAGACTTATTTGCTTATCTAGTTCATTTTAACCTCACAGTTTAACATCCTGATTTGTAATGTGCAAAGTACTTAGCTGAACGGCATACTTTCATTTAGCACTCCAGCACGTTCTTGGAACAAAGTGAACCAGCAAATGATTTTGCCCTTTCATGAATAAAAGAAGGTTTAATGAAAATACATTTCATTATAATAGTATGCTTATGATGAGGAATTTTTCCCAACATACAAAATATCAACAACTTTAACTTGAAGAATAAAAGATTATTTCTATTCTCTTGTACTTAGCAATGAACCACTAAAAGCAGAATTTAAAACATAACTTTCTAATATACTTAAATACTTTCTTGCTAGTTATTACACTCCTGAATTGAAATATTGGGTACAATTAAAAATTGGAAATTGCCCCTTTTAGGTTAATAATTAATTGTAATAATTTTTGGCACCTGTTTTATGTTATAATATTTTAGCCTCTGATTTTATTTTTTTAGCCTTTGGTTTTTTATAATATAAATATTTGTGAAGTAAAAATAGAGACAGAGGACAATCTGAGAGGTAAACAAGTTGAATATTTGAAATAATCCATTGTTGAATAATCTAGTGTATTTGAAACATATAATTTTTATTCATTTTAGTTTATTTAAAGAAAGCTATTTGAAAGCTGAGCTCCATTCTTATTATGCTCCTGGTCTTGAGATTCAAAATAAAATCTCATCTGTAAAAATATACCAGGATTATGTGTCAAATATTTAATGTAATTAAAAAGAATCTCTAACTATTCATAAAAGCATTAGCTTTTAGAAGTATTTTAAGGTCTGCCAGAATTTATTTTGATTATTTATTTTAATCAAAATAAAATGGATATACAAGTACAGCAAAGACAGTGGCTGCACAAAGAGTTTCATATACTCTTTGGTTCATTTCCAATGCAACATTCAGTCACCATTATTGTTTGTACTTCAGTTCTCTACCAACAGATGGGCTTCCTGTTTGAGGCTGCACCCTCATGGACAGGAGGCTTATGACAGAGAAGTTGACCTATACAAATTCACAATCCCTGCTGGTTCACACAGACCAGGGTGCTTCCATATATAGATGGCGAGTATGATGAACCTTTTTTTTTCTGAACATGTACAAAATTGTGGTAATATCCTTATTCATGGTTGAATTATGACTTATGACAAAACACCATTAATAGTTGTTTCTCTTTAGGTTAGAGATAGAAGTTTCTTTCTAATATTTAAAAAAAAATTGATATTAGGAAGGATTTAAGCAAAAGCTTTTTAAGGAAGGAGATTTCATATTGTCACATTCTGCCTTGATATATAGGGAAAGGCAAAAGGAATTTAATCTATTGTATTTAAGAAAAAGGAGTAATTACGTTCTTTTATGAGGAGAAAATCCTTACATATTTGGTGCTGGGATTTTTTAGCCATTTTTTTTGGTTTACACTAAAATGAATGTTCACTATAATTTTAAGGATAAATACTAACAATAGTTACTATATGAATATTTTCAAATGTCTTTTGTGAAACATCAAAATACTTAACATATGTGGTTGATTCATTAATCATGGGTAATCATTTATCTTAAAAAGAATTTAACATTCTAATTTTAAGTCATGTAACAAATACTTTTATTTCTTAAAATTTTTAGCAGTAGTTTGAAAGTTTTTACCAATTATTTGAACTATATTTGACCAAACACTATAATACATTTATCTGACTTTTGATGAACTGTTGTCTTTGTTTCTTGCCCTAGAGTGTGTTGAAGTACATGTGAGGGATAGTGTATTTATCTTTAATTAAAATAAAATATGCATATGCTTTTGGGGCTAGGGAGGCTCAGCTGGATAAATTTAATTTTCTCTTCTTTCCAAGAATAATTATAAATCTGTTTTATTTTCTGTTTTAGTTTTCTCTTTTATTTTTATAATTGCATATATTGCACCTGCTACTTTTGGATGCCCTCTCTTCCTTCTGTGGAGAACCAAGAGTTCTCATTGGCATGTTTAGTGTCAGTATGTTGGCAATGAATTTTTTCAGTCTTTGATTGAAAATGTTTTTGTTTTCACCTCACTTATAATGCTGTTTTCAATTTTTAGAGTATTCTAGATTGGGAATTATTTTCTTTACATATATCGCCCAATTGACTTTCGACTTCCATCATTTCTGATGAGAAGTCAGCCATCAGTCTGATGGTTGTTCCTCTGAGAACAGCATGTTCTTTATTTTTTTGTTGCTTTTATGTTTTCTCTTAGTCTTTTGTTTTTGTAGTCTTACAATAAGTTTTTTGTTTTTATAGTCTTACAATTTTGTTTTGTAGTCTTACATGATCTCTTTGGATTTCCACTGCTTGACATTTGGAGCATTTCTTTAAAATGGCTTCATAAATTTCACCGGTTTTAAGAAATTCTTAGTCATTATCTCTTCAGATACAGTTTTGCACTTTCCTTCCTTCTCCCTATGACCTCCAATTACACATTTTTACCTTTTTACTTTGTCATATATCTAGCAGTCTTTTAATTCTTTTTATAATATATTTTCCATCTATTTTTGCTCTCTCTGCTGTAATCTGGATATTTTTTGTAGCCTTATTTTCCCATCCACAAGTCCTTTCTATTGTTTTTACTATGTCCTATCTGCTGTTAAACTCATTTGTTAAGTTATTAATTTTAATTATTATATTTTTCACTTTCATTAATTTAATTTGATTTTTTGTAGATTTTAGATACCTAATAAAATTTTCAATTTTTCCATCTCATTTCTGAATATTGTTGAATAACACATTAAGTTTAAAGTTGGAGGCTAATAACAACAATAACAAGGCTATGTGTTAATCTCTTTCTCTTAATTTTTACTAGAATGCCTCACAATTTTTTATTAAAGATGGAAAATGTGTATCACAAATTGTAGGAAAAAAATTATAGAAGCTTTACCATCTCCTCCCAAAGAGGATAAACCCTACCCTCTGACCGGCATCCAGGATGGGAATAGACCTCTTAATCCAGTCACAAACTAACCTGTTTAGAGGCTAATTTTCAGACTTTGGAAGATTCTATGAATCGCTGGTTGTCCCAATTAATATGTTGTAGTGTTCCAGGGTCCAAGAACTTTGCAATTTAGTAAGGCTACTTCTCATTGTAGGTTCTAAAAGAATGAATTTTGTCTTTGAATTTTTGTGAGATTGATGAATACTTTGCTCTACTTTTCAGCAGCTTTCTGAAAAATATCTTACTTTCTTGCAAAGCTTAAGATTTTAAAAAATGCTTTGAGAAGAGTTATTGTGACACTCACTTCCATCTGTCTCCCTTTTTACCAGGATATGGGAACCTTGTATAAATGCTTTGAGGGGAAACTTGGTTTGTAGAAGATCAATTCACCTCTCTACAGCTTCTCTCTATCTGGAATCTTGGCTCCCCACGTCCTAGTTAGGTTTGCAACAGTTCTTTAGACAGAGGTTGGTTGGTTTGTTTGTTTATATTTGCCCAGCTTTTCTAAAAGCTATCAGAAGGAACCTTGGTCCACTATATGTCATTCCATCATAGTTAGAGACACAAGTCTTCTTTTCTATTTTGACTTTAATCCTGAAAAATTCAGTCAAAATATTTAAAAAGAAGAAACTATACTCATACAGTGTAGCATAGATATGTAATTGTACCCATAGTGAGATGAATGTAGCAACTGCAAAAGAGCTCTGGAATTTTTAAACCTTATTTATTTATTTGGATAACAGCATTATTCCTGAAGAATTAGTAAGTGTTTGACATTAGAAACCAAACAACCATTTTAAAGTATTTTGTATAAAAATAATAAATTCTAAACAAAACCAATTAATCTGGCATAAATCAATTATAATTTAGTTCTAATTAATAGCTCTTTCTTACTGAATAGCAAATACACTATTAACTGCAGAAGAAGTAGAGGCAATATAGTGCAGTAGCAATTTGACCTTTTCATCACTGAGGTGAGATTTTTTTCAGGCCCGTGGTTTTCTAAGTAATCTTCATTTCTTCCACTTGAAGTCCATTATAAAAATGCTATTGCTTATTGCTCTTTGTTATAGTTATAACTGTTACTGTTAAAATTACCTAAGGCCTGATATATTTCCTTAAAGTTGTTCTGCAGACTACATTACTATATTATGCCAGATAATATAACTTGACATCATCAAACCTGCTTATGAGACATTTTTCTGATTTTATCATCAGTATCATTTCAGCATATGATTAATATATCTGCTACTTGTTTTCATTTGATCCTAATCAGACTTAGTTTACCCTGAGATGTGCATTTGTCTATTTTAAAAAAATATATTGTAATTTTAATCTTGGCTAATGGGATGCAGGCAAGGATGGGGCAATGCTGAATTCCCATTACAGACTTCACCATGGTTGGATCCCAACACAACGTGATGTCAGCTCTGGCCTGACAGAAGTTGTCAGTGCTGAATCTTTTGGGTCTAGAGAATTGAATATTTTTTTTCACAACTTCTTCTTCTTTGATATTGGCTTTACGTACAGCGGAGCCCTGTTAGATGGCCTGAGTAAAAGTTTGCTAAGAAGATAGTGAGGAGTTAGATTTAATTCTAGACCCAGTACTGATCAGTTGTGTCCCAAAAGGGAAATCCACATTTGTCCTTTGGCTGAAATTCCTAACCTGTCCCTCAACACAAAATCTGATGCCATGGTTATGACCATAGGCCTCAACACTACATCTCCCACCATAGAAAGGAGTTCATCTCATGATCAACAGCTGGTACACCATTCTGAGCTTCAGGAGAATCCATCTTAAAGCCAGGCTTCCCTTCCAATGGAGCATCTTGGCCACTAACCCTGAGAGTCATCCAAGTTTTTGTGTACATCAATAGCTTATTCTTTTTCATTCCTTAATATTCCATGGTTTGAATGAAATAAAATTTTCATATCACTGGGATAACAACAAGGGGAGGCTAGAAGGTATAATGATCTAGGATCTTGCTTTCCCCCCGAGCTACCTTCTTATCAAGGACTGAGCCTCGGCAGCTGCACACCCAGTCTCCTACCCAGGAAGCCCAGAGAATTCATGTAACTGTAGGAATCCAGGTCTTTGTGATGGACTGTAATGGGACTTCAGACAATAACTTGGTACATATGGAGGGAGGGAACCAAGCTTCCCCCAAATTTTGGTGTGCCATCTGGAAGACTTTGGGGCTATAACCCAAGACAGTCCTTGAGGAAAGAGCAGATATTGGAGGTCTCTAAAACCTGATTCAGAGGATCATCTCATTTCTGTGTCACAGACCTATAAGCAAATACTTTAATTCTTAATTCTTATTGACCTGAGTACTTTCTTTTTTCTTCACACATTGCATAGATTTGCCGGAAAATCGTCATGCCACTTTTATTTGTACTCCTGACTAAGAGCACCTCCTCATAGACCTCCCTAATCTGCTTGAAGGCTTTCTTGGAAAATGATTTCAGTAACCTTTCAGTCATCTTCTAACTGGATCTATTTTTTTACCGGCTGATAGGATGGGGGTTGAGGTGTGACACTGGAAGGGCGTACTATGCTTTCCTTCTCATCTTCATAGTGATGCTCTCAAGGCCCCTCTATCTCTTGACATGTCCTCTGTGAAGACCAGGTGCTCTACAGGCAACAAGAATGGTGTGGACAAGGTAGAAGTTGGGAACCTGAACACCTTCTCTCCTCCATGCATTCCCATTTCCCCCTACCCTCCCTGTCCACTATTTTTATGTACTATGATGGTCCACAGATGCTGCTGCGTATATAGATTTGCAGTTTGTATATTAAAGATTTTTCTATTTAAATTTCTTAAGGCCAAAAAAATTTATACCGTACATATTTTTCTTTACAAATGTCAATTTCAAGACATACTTTCATAGCTGCATAATGTCAAACCCTTAAGACTGAAAACCTCTTTGAACCATTAAAGTAGATGAGATTTTAACCCCAGTGAGTTCAGCTTTCTTGAGTATTTTCTGAAGAGCAACACACCTAATATAATTTTCCTTCACATTTTTTTCTCATCTCTTATTCTGTGATACTGCACTGGAGCTTAACATCACAGTGCAATCCCCCGAATACACAATTACCATGCTAAGTCGCTAGCTGGCTTTTAATGGTTCTGGGAAGCTGAGCTAAGAACATGGGAAGTTTAAGATGCTCTTCTACTGGCTAGAAAAAAGTTTTCCACCTTTTTTCTGAAAACAGTAGCAACGTAGTATGGGTTAACATTTAATGATTGCTTAGTCTATGGTAGGCCCTGGTCTGGTTGGTTTACTTATATTGTCTTATTTTATTAGCCTCATGATAACTCTCATCATCTCCATTTTAGAGATCAGGAAACTAAGTCACATAAGTAGTATATGGTATCACCCTGAATTTAACCCAAAACCTACAAATTCCAAAACCAAGTCTCTTAACAATTATACTACAAGGCAAGTTTGAAATCTGGGGCATTTTTCTCACTCTACTCCTGTAAATTACTAAGCAGCCTCTACAGTCCTTTTCTTCTTTATTGGTCTTAGTATGTATGACACCGTGTTTCCAAGACTTTTAAGATTTTATCGCACTTGCTAAGGTACTGACTTTTTAAGGACTGGTTTTAAATTCAATTGTACAATGCCTAAAGAAACACAGTGTCCTTATTTCTTTTTTCATGTCTCATTCTTATTTATCAATGTCAATTTCAGGAAGAATCACCAAATTTTTATCTTTCTTCCTCCTTTTCAAGTATATTTTAAATATGATTGTTACAAGGTCTGCCTCTTGATTCATATTTTTTACTTTTTTTTATAGACACCATCTCCAATACCCAGAAACCATTCATTTGTTTTCCATCACTGTAATTTGTCATTTTGAGAATATAATTGAAATCATAATATTTGACTTTTGGAGATTGGCTTCTTTTTCACTCAAGATAATGCCCTTGAGATCCATACAAGTTGTTATATATTTCTTTTTTTATTGATGGGTAGTTTGTTTCTTTTTTTATTGATGGGTAGTATTCCAGGTGTGGATGAATCACCCATCGTTTAACCTTTCATGCATCGAAGGACATCTGGATTGTTTCCAGGTTTTTGCCATTACCAATAACACTGCTATAAACATTTGTGTACAGATTTTTGTGGGAACATAAGTCTTCATTTATCTGGGAAATGTGCCCAGAGTGTAATCGTGAGTCATATGTTAGTTTCATGTTTAGGATTTTTAAAAAACTGCCAAACTGTTTTTTGGAGTGACTGTACCACTTTACATTCCTACTAGCAATGTATGAATGATCTAGTTTTTCCATATCCTTAAAGATCAGGGTGTGGTAACATAGGATAAAGTAGCATCCTTACCTTAGCATCATTACCAATTATTACTTAAGTCATTCCTCTATTAGTGACATCTTATTGTATTAATTTGCATTTATCCAATGGCTAATGATGTTAAACATCTTCTTATGTGCTTGCAACTGTATGTTTTTAGTGGAATATCCCTCCATGTCTTTTGCACATTATCTAATGTTTTGTTTTGTTTTAGTTTTAAGTGTTGAGCTTTGCAAGTTCTTTATATATTTAAATAATGATCATTTATCTGATACAGTTTGCCATTATTTTCTTCAAGTCTGTAGCTTGTTGTGTCATCCTCTTGACAAGATCATTTGTAGAGCAAATGTTTTAATTTTGTTGAAATCCAACATATGACCTCTTTCTTTCATACCACATTTATGTTTTAAAAAGGAAAAAAAGAAGGCATGGGGCACCTGGGTGACTCATTTTGTTAAGTGCCTGTCTTTAGCTCGGGTCACCATCTCAAGATCCTGCAATAGAGCCCCACATTGGACTTCATACTCAGTGGGGAGTCTGCTTCTCCCTCACCCTCTCTCCCTCCCCACTGCTCATGCTTGCTAACTCTCTGTCTCTCAAATAAATAAATAAAATCTTAAAAAAAAAAAAGCATAGAGAAAACAAGGGATTCCCCAAATTCTCATAGCAAACCAATTTATTAACTCCAGCACTTGCTTCTAATTACAGTGTTCTATTGATGAGTATCTCAGTGATTCTATCCCTATCTGCTCACCACTAGACTATTGGTATTTCTGTTGATATATAGGTTTAGAAGAAGGTAAAAATTTATCTTTCATATTCTTATACACTTGCTTATTATGACCCCCTGTAAATCATCTGTTATTATAATACCATTAAGCACAATTTCAATTATTTTTTTATTTTATTTTTTATCATTTTTAAAGTATTTACAATGCCTTACCCCAGACTAGTGATACAAAGTTTTTTGCTTGCATCGTGATTAGTATTAGATGAGTGTGTCTTGAATTCCAGATTCAAGATGAATTATTTACTTGAGTAACAAAAAATTTCCATTAGGAATGAATCTGGATTTGTAGAGTAGGAGATTCCTGGCAGCCCAATACTTTATGATGATCAGTAGTCATATGACTACTGTAATGCAAATGAATCTTACTGGTTTCCAACTGTAGGCTCAAACTTTAGACAAAAGATGGAAAGGCCACCTTTGGTGTAGATAATAGCCACCTACTAGAAACATTATAAAGTTGAAAACATATAAATAAATTTGTAGCTCACTGAAGTCAGAAGGTAGAAATTAAAATGAGAAGAGAACATTAAATACTGATTTATGAATATTTAACTTATAGGACCCGAAAATATACAGTTGTTTGGGCCATATGAAACTGCCTATATTTAACTATTTTTTCACACAGCAATTCATGATTCAACCAGATACTAAAATAATTATCATCATTAGATTGCTAGAGGGAAGAGGTTGTGAAGGATGAGGTGAGATGGTGTAAGTGAACTAGGCCTTTATCGTTCATAGCAGAACATCGATATGTGTCTAAAGAATCACATTAAAATATTTTTCTTACAAAATTTCTCCTTATAAGTATTTACTTTCAAATGCCAGTCAAATCTATACATTCAGCTGTCTAAAGTTTTTTCAGTTTTATTGAGATATAATTCACAAAATTGTAAGATATTTAAAATGTATACTGTGGTGTTTTGTTGTATATATACATTATGGAAAGATTCCTTCCATGTAGTTAATTAACACGTATTTATCTTTTTCTGTTTTGTTTTATTTTGTGTTGATGAGAACATTTATGTTCTATTCTCTCAGCAAACCCAATTACACAGTACAGCTTTATCAACCGTAGTCACCATGTGATACATTAGATCCTTAGACCTAATTCATCTTACAAACGGAAAGTATATATATCATTTTACCAACTTTTCTTTATGTACCCCACCTCCACCCCGAAGGCCCTGGCAACCACATTTCTACTCCTTATTTTTATAAATTTGGCACTTTTTTCAAAATTCCACACATGTGTGGGACCATGCAGTATTTGTCTTTCTCTGTCTGGCTTATTTCACTTGGCTTAATACCATCAAGGTCCATCCATGTTTTCTCAAATGTCAGGATTTCCTTCTCCCTTATGGCTAAATAATAGCCCATTTTGTGTGCGTGTCTGTGTGTGTGTATCACATCTTCTTTATCCATTCATCCCTTGATGAACACTTAGATGATTTCTGTAAGTTAGCTATTGTGACTAATGCAGCCATGAATATGGGAGTAAAAGGCATTTAGTATTCTCTTTTCATTTCCTTTATATATATGCCTAGAAGTAGGACTGCTGATCATATGGCAGGTCTATTTTTAATTTTTTTAGGAAAAAAACAAATATTTTTAAGTAAATACTTCTGATATCTTCTTTTATAATATTTGCACTAAAGATTCCTAATTGTTAATAATCCTTTTCATTTGAAGCACTGACTTTCTGAGGTCTATTGCCTAAAACAACTAGAAATATTTTTTTCCTGTGCTACCAAGTACCTGACAACAGTAGCAGAATTAAATAATTGATACAGTTTCTTCTGGAATCAACCTCTATTTGATTTGATTTGATTTCCCTTCCCAGCATTTTCACTGACATAACCTGTCAACAAAGTTGTAGAGTAAAACAAAAACATCAAGAAACAAGAGAATGCACATTATTTTCTGCTTGCAAAAATTCTGCTTAAGGTAAAATTTGTCTGAAAATTAATTATTGATGGTCTGACTAATAAAAAGATCATATTTCAGAATCAAATGTGATTGATTTTACAGTAAATTACCCCAGGAGAATGGAATGTTCTGGTTGATGGAATATTATGGTTAACAGCATTTGAGAAAAACGATAGCATTATGACACACTTTCACACATTTCAGCGAATGTCTGGCATTTGAATTGTGCTAAACCGTCCTAGCCGTGTGGAAGGAAGTCATTAAAAGCCTCAGATTTGATGTTACAAAGAACCCAGTTTGAATTCTGGCCCTCACATTCACTAGTTGGATAACCTTGTATAAATTACTTAATATCTCTGCTCCCCAGGTTTCTCATCTATAAACTGAGGATAAAAATATCCAGTTACAGTGCAGTTAGCAAGATATATGTGTATGTGTGTGTGTGTGTATATATATATATGTATATATACATATATATATATAAAACTTTTTATTGAAATCATGTCCTCTCGAACGGGTAGAGATGTAGGTTAACACTAGATATGACTGCATTATGAAACAAGTGAAGCCCTTGACCGTAACCATGTCATGCAAGCTTTAGAGAGAGAGAATGAGATGTGATCAGAGTACAGTTTTAAAGACCAGGAACTCATGGCTTCTGCTAAAGCCCTTCCCACTGTTTTGCAGTGGAGTAAGGATGCCTCTGAATGGAGAGAGTCAAGGAAAAGAATGCACTTGATGGCTCCATGAGAGAGCATGTAGAGCTATAAAGTATCAAGATATCCTGTTGGTAGCAATCCCAGTAAATTCTTCTGGGTACTGGCCTAGTAGTGATAGCAATAATATTAGTGGTTAGTATTTATTGAGCACATATTGCTCAAAACACTGAAACTTTCATGCATATTACCTAATTTAATTCTCACTTTAGCTTTATGAGATAAGTTCTATGAACATCTCAACAGACAGTGGCTAGGAGCATGACATCAGACTTACTAGGTATCTCAGCTCTGTCACTAACTAGCTATGTCACTTTGGGATAAGTCATTCATTAAATTTAAACCCCTATTTCTTCTTCTATAAATGGAGAGTATTTTTGACCATTCTATCATGGATGAGGGCACTAGGACTTCAAGTCTCAAGGCCTTGCAGAAAGCATGCGCTAGTCTAGAATATTAACCTTGGTGTATAAATTCCTAACTCACCCTCAGTACTTCTCTTTGTATAAGAATAAAGATCTATACTTAAAATGTGGTACATAGAAAAGTGTATATTGTTTATTGTTTATATACTAATTTGTCTCAGGGCAAAGAAAAAGCTTGTTGTATATTCAGTTGTATACAGCTGAATCACTTTGATTTTTTTTCTTTTCAAATAGAAAAAGCATCTAATAAATAAATAAATAGAAAAAATCTAAATTTTTCATTATATAAAAAAATAGGTAACAAACCATCTGAGTTATTTTATTCAACTGACATGTATCTGAGTAATTACTAAGCACAAGACAGTATTTAGACTGTAATCCAAGAGCCTTAACTCTGCCACTGTGATATTGCAATTCAATGTTTTCTTTAAAAAATTGGTCTAGCATCTAGATCAGGGCATATCAGATTGCTGGGTTATGCCCCAGAGTTTCTGGTTCGGTGGGTCTAGGTTAGAGCCTGGGAATTTGCATCTCCAGCAAGTTCCCAGGTGATGACCATGCTCCTGATCACATACTAAGGACCACTGCTCTGGATCAGTGGTTTTCCATCTCAACGTTGTAGCATTCTTATGTGATCAGATGTAAAGTTTAGTGCAAATAATTGATTATTAGATATAAAATAGAAGTGTTTGGAAGAGATGTAACTAAACATTAGAGCTTATTTATATTTACCTTAATAATATCGCTTCTAATATATAAATCACTGTCCTGGGAATTGGGCATAGGAATATACCATGCATATGAATGTCACCCATCTTGTGTGTTGATTTGAAAAATAAGTTTGAGAGTAGCTAGAGTACAAACATTTAAGTTATCTTCCACTTTCTTTTGGCTCTTCTTGTTACTGTCATATCAGATTGTCCAGTGAATTGTGCTGCAATCACTTGCTGCCTACCATTTTCCTTTCTGTACAACTCCTTCCAGTAAATTGAGTGTTGTCCACAGCTGGCAAGACCTAGAGGAAAGAGGTGTGACAGAGTAAGAAAGCTAAGAAACCCATGGTGTTTGCACACCATCACAAGATGTGAGAGAAAGAAAGGATAAGTGTGCAACAAGAGTTTGGATAAGACCATGGGTGAAGCATTTTGTCTTTAAACAAACACCTCGAAGCTTCTAATACTATGGAGAAGGATGGCTGTAGATGGAGGACGTGGGCAGTCATAGATCATGTTTTACAGTGAAACTGAAGATGCCATTGCTTCTTGAGAAGCAAGGAATGATGATTTTTAGGAGGCATAAGTGAAAATTAAAAGCTTACAAGAACCACCAAAGAGAACAGAAAGTCAGCCGATCAAAACAAATAAAAGTATTAATTATTGACTAACAACTTTGAGAAGATAACTGCCATTAGAAAATCGATTCCATAGTGCCAAACATTTGCATGCCTTTTTTTGCATTATATTTTCCTTCTAACAGCAATCAATATATAAGATATACAAGAAAAAAAATCAGAAAATAGGATTTATCTAAGATTTATCCAGACGTGGTAAAGAGACGAAAGGATATCCTCAGTCACTTTGTATTTATCTTAAGATGTTATAAATGGAAACTATGTCAAAGAGAGGGCTCAGAGTCAAGAAACTTAACACAAGAACTATGACAAGAACACATTCGTGCATGTCTTAGAATTTAATTAGGAATGATAAGGAATATAACCATTCTCAGTGTGACAGTTTTTGTGGTTTAGAGTTTGTAGAAGATAATTTCCTTGAAATGCCTTGATTGCTTTTGACTTTCTACCAGTAGCCTAATTCTTATTTAAAAAAAACTCAATGGGCAAAGTTTTTATTTTATCAATATATTAAGTAATACCCTTCCTTAAATAAAAACATATAACAGGCAAAACTAAGTTAGAGTAAATCCAACTTAAAGTGTTTAAAAACAACACATAATTTAGGATTGGAAACAAAAAGAATTTGGAAGGATGGATAGGAGTAACAAAATTAAATATCTTGTCAATATCGTACTCAGCATCTTTGAAAATCAGGTAACAATGTAGAACATATATGAAATTATTTTTATCTTTTAGGTGAAAATGTGCTAGTATTTATGTAATGCAGACTAATATTACAGTATTAGTGATAATACCGTTCAAGTTTATAAATCTAAGCGTAACTGGATTTGTGAGAAGTAATACCTTGGACACAAACATGAAATATATTGACTTTTTCATTAACTATCCCTCAACTCTGTCATACTGAACTCCTTTTCCCTGCTGGGAAATGGCAATATAATTTTTTAAGTCACCTTCAATTATTCTAGCAGTGTAGTTCTGATTTCCAATACTCAGTCATGCTTGTTTCTAATGTCAAATTCATATCCGATTCACTTAAAAACTTTTCTTTAAATTTTCATCTCTGTAAGTAACGGCTATTAGGCAATTGTGCCTTTAAAAAAAGTTCGTTCAGGGGGCGCCTGGGTGGCTCAGTGGGTTAAAGCCTCTGCTTTGGGCTCAGGTCATGATCCCAGGGTCATGGGATCGAGCCCCACATCAGGCTCTCTGCTCCTCGGAGAGCCTGCTTCCTCCTTTCTCTCCCTGCCTGCCTCTCTGCCTACTTGTGATCTCTGTCTGTCAAATAAATAAATAAAATCTAAAAAAAAAAAAAGTTCGTTCAGTAATTGATTTTATGCTAAGTGCGAACTCATGCAAATATTATTTAAGTCCAAATACAAAGTTAAATATTGAAACTTCCTCTTTACCTGAGTATTTTGAGTTGTAAAAATTCAAGTCGATACTATGATTGTCAGTTGAAATTAATTGCATTTATTTTATTTAAGTGCACTAAATTTATGAGAGAAATGTAGATGCAACATGAAGATAAATAGTATTCCAGTAAATGAAAAATATTAAGATATTATGATTTATAAGCTTGATTATAGAAAATTGTATTTAAGTATATCTACAGTAAATATTTAGCTCTTTGTAGAGGTTTCTTACTTGAAGAGAGCCTACTCTTCCTTGATAAAACACAAAGAAAATAAGAAAAATTTTGAAATTTCAACCTCAAGTTTTGTTAAAATTAGAAAACAGTTAAGACCACAGAGAGCTGGGGCACCTGTGTGGCTCAGTGGGTTAAAGCCTCTGCCTTCGGCTCAGGTCATGATCTCAGGGTCCTGGGATCTAGCTCAGCAGGGAGCCTGCTTCCTCCTCTCTCTCTGCCTGCCTCTCTGCCTACCTGTGATCTGTGTCTGTCAAATAAATAAATAAAATCTTAAAAAAAAAAAAAAAAAGACCACAAAGAGCTAAAGGAATGGAGGCTTATGGGAAGCACGAGGCCTGAGCAGGAGCCACAGAGAGAAGAAGGCAACAAATCTCTTAAAGATATAGCCAAAGCACTCTTCCTGTAGTTGAGGCACTAAACCTTGAGATGCTAAAAATATCTCTTTCTAACAATGAAAACAGGCTGGCAGTTTTAGCTAGAGGTGTCAGGTGATCTCCTAGACCCCAGACAAGAATAAATAACCACTCAGGAGAACCATTGTCTGTCTCTTTGGCAGAGAAGGAAGAGAGAACCTTTTCACTTTGAAAATCTCTCAGCTGCTCCTCTTCTCTGGCTATAAAGACATTAACAACTAAATCAACTGAGATGTCCAGATGATAGCTTGTCCTAGCAAAATTCCCAGCGGTTAATGATGAGTTAAAAAATGAACCAGTACGGAAGCTATACAAGTATATTGCAGGAAAATAATGAGGAAGAGGCAAGAAGATAAAATTAGGCGATGAGGAGTGCATACTAGAAATGTATGATGGGAAGCAGAAGGAACTGACATGTTACTATGAGTTTAAAAATAACGCCTGTAAAGCAAGACCACAAACCAGTAACGAAAGCACGTGGGGAAAAGATGATGAGTCAAGGAAAACAAATTAAAAGGACCGTGAGCAGACAGAACTAGAAATGAAAAAAAAAAAAAAAGGAAACCAACAAAAGAGAGAAACTGTAAGGAGCAGGAATAAACACTGCTGCAAAAAGAGTAAGGGACATCGTAGGAAAAATGAGGGAAAATGTCTAAAGTCAAAACAACTGTCAATAAAGGGTTTTTAAGGCTTCGATGGAAAACAATAGACACAGATAATATCCCAGCTTTCTGTGACTAGAGTTAGCATGGTATACTTTTTATTCTACTTTTACTTTAAACTGATCATTGTCTTTGTATTTAAATCGGGTGTTCTTGAAAGCAGCCTATAGTTTGGTATCATTTCGTATCCAATCTTACAGTCTCTGCATTTTAATTGTTACCGATTGAGGCAATAAAGCCTTCACTGAGGAGAGATCTGGGTGGTTCATCATAGTGATTCCCCATAGGTAACTACAATGATAATAAGCTCCCTTGGGGTTATTTAATTGTTAAATGTGGGGGATGCCTCCTTTCTCTATAATAAGCTGCCATTTGCACCAGATACCCTTTCCTCTACTCCCCAAAATTCGCAAAGCAAATACTAATGTAATTTTCTCAGACAGGCCTGCCCATGTTTTCATTTTCATTTCAGTTTCATTAAAGATCTTTTAAAGAGCTGTGGACTTTTGGTGTTTCAGGGAACCTTTCAACATAAGACTGAGATAATAATTTAATAATCTGAACGCAGAGTTTTGAATTCATAGAACATCATTTCTTTCATAGTTATGCTCATTTCTTTCTTTGAATTCTGAAGAAAGAGAACAGAATCTTCGAAATGTTCTTTTAAATAAGTAGAAGAAAGGAAATAAATGTGAAAGGAACAAGGCCTTTAGCACCTGTCATACTGAAAGGGGTCAGTAATCAGGATTTATGGCATATGACATCTGTGACCAAAACGGTGTGAGTCTTCTTTTGAAAATAAGTAAGAATTACATTTGCAAATTAACAATTTGAAACCCAAATTTCTGTCATTTAATTGGAGACCTTTTTAAGCCTTTCATTAATTATCTTATGCTAGGTGTTTTTTTGTTGTTGTTTTTTTGTTTTTTTAAATTTTTTTAAAATTTCATTTCTTTTCAGCATTAGGTGTTTTCTTCTACTTTAAAACAGTTTGGGCACATCTGCCTTCAGCTCAGGTCATGATCCCAGGGTCCTGGGATTGAACCCTGCATTGCATTGGGCTCCCTACTCAGTGGGGAGTCTGCTTCTCCCTCTGCCTCTCCCCCTGCCTGTGCTCTCTCCCTCTGTCAAATAAATAAATAAAATCTAAAAAAAAAAAGTTTTGTTATTTCAGAAGCAAAATATCAATGAGAGCAATGGCACTTATGATTCACCTTGGAAGGATGGAGGGACTTTTAAGTCTCTGTTCATTTCTCTTGGGTTATGGCAATGCAGTGGACATCTTTTGGGCTGCCTTAATTTGATTTCTTCCCTTTATGCTTATATTGGGTCCAGACAGAGACTTTCTCATAGCAAAATGGGAGTGACAGAGAAAGAGGAACCCAGGTGTCTTGTCCTCAAGTAGTTTGCAGTGTTTAACATGGTTTTATATTGCTGATTCGTTTTTCTTTAAAAAGAGACTAAATTGGGGCACCTGGGTGGCTCAGTGGGTTAAGCCTCTGCCTTTGGCTTGGGTCATGATCTCAGGGTCCTAAGATTGAGCCCCGCATCAGGCTCTCTGCTTAGCAGGGAGCTTGCTTCCCTTTCTGTCTCTGTCTGCCTCTCTGCCTGCTTGTGATCTCTCTCTCTGTCAAATAAATAAATAAAATCTTAAAAAAAAGAAGAAAAAGAGAGACTAAATTGTATTATAATTAAGACTGAGTAATTAGGTGGAATTCTTGATATTCAACTAGTTAAAGCAATAATGCTGCCATTTATTATTATTATTATTATTATTATTATTATTATTATTTTGCTGACAAAGGCTGAAAAGCAAGTGTGATGATTTTAAACACCCATACTTTAGGGGACTGTTTGTTTTGAGCACTTGTCCAGTCTAAATGCTAAATGGAACGTTTGCATAAGAGCCAGCAGCGTTGCTGTGCTGATACAGATGTAGTAATGAGCATTGATGGCAATCAGGAAGGAAGTGTTTCAAAGCCAGAGAGGAATTGTTATAGCATATTAACTAGCATATTAACAAACTCTGTATAGAGAGCGAGAGAGAAGGAGAGGGAGAGGGAAGCATATTTGGCGCTGTTTGAAGTCTTAATCAAGTATGGACAAAGGGCAGGGAAGGAAGTCGGCCTGTGTAATCAGTGCAATTTTCTTATAGAGCATCTGAATTTATAAGGTGCCCCAGAAATTATTTTTCCTTAAAGCAATTTTCTGCAGTTTACTTCATGGACATTATTAAGGTCGGAGTTTTGATGAGACACTCCTTTGGGAAAAAGAAGTTAAAATTCCAGGACTCTTGAAGAATAAGAATAGTGTGTTGGCTCTGCCTGATTCTTGAGACCCAGAAGGAGCTAGTGGGGTGCAGCGGGGCGGGGGTCAAGGGACCAGAGCCTGCCGTAGCAGCGTGTAAGAGGAAGACACAGGCATTTATGTTTAGACTCCCATGCTACCCCTGCCCCTCTCCCCAGTTAATCAGGTAAAATCTGGAAGAGAGCAAAGAGTATAATGAGTCTTCCTGACTTCACATTTCGGTTCTGAAGTCCGCCCACCCTAAATTAATTCTCTTTTTACTCACAGACATGAAAGTTTTCATAGGTTAGGTATACTGACTTGAGAGATTAATAGAGACAAGGGGAAGAATTTTTCATATATACCAATATCATTGCAGTAGCTAAAGGAATTGTTCATTACATGTGCTTTAAATGTCCAGTCTATATGTTTGCAACATCTGGGTATCTGAGCTGCTTTAGTATCAGTGAAGGTTTGGTGAGGTACTAATAGATCCCTAGGAATAGTAACCAACAAACCCCGCAGATTTTACTTTATTTTTTCTTTAGCCTTTAATTAAACTCAATAAGTACCATGTTCTGTACAACAATTTCAAGAGGCCACCTTTTGATTTGTATTAAAGTTGAAGTTAGCATATGGAGATCACCCTGTGTAAAATATTCCTATTGGCAACAGTACAAAGATGACGCTGGTAGGAAAAGTATACTTGTAAACTCTGAGTTTCGATATTCTTAACTGTTTTGATATTCAACAGTGTATGGTTGACTTCTCTGGTACCTTCTCCAGAATCTTAACATATTTTCTATTTGGAAGGTCTTTTGTCCACATATATTTCCATTAGGCTTAGAACTGAACTCATCAAACTCAATAAAGGCATCATTCTTCCTCTAAAACCTCCCTTCGATTTTCCCAGCATTAAACTACACATTTGTTCTTTCTCTGGTTTTGCCTTATGCTTACTTACCCTTGTTTCAGTGACATTTCTGATTCTTCCCAATTTTACTTAGAAAACATTCAACTGCATCTCAAGAAGAAAATGTTTTTATTTCTTAATAAGACTGTTTAAAACAGTGAAATTGGTCACAATTAAGGGCATCAAGAAGAGCTTCACACGTGCAGACTAACTGAAAGATTCATTGTCTGAGTATATGAGTTGACAGTAGTTTGGCTCTTCTGACTTGTTATCATGATGTTCATTATAAATGAATATAACATGCAAAGCCCAGGACAGTAAATTGTAAGCTATTGGCTTCAGAATTTTAGATGTGTTTAGTAGTAACCAGACACCCAGCTAAAGAACCATAATCTTCCAAACTCTTCACAACATACTCTTCAAAAGAACAAAACCTTGGGGTCCGATACTATTGAGAGAAAAGTTCCTCTCCAGCCAGGCACTAGAACCTTGTGTCAGCTGGTGGTGTTCTCTATGTAGGCATCCTTACCATAAATGGAAAAAAAAATTAGGGACTTATATTCAGAGGAATAGAGGTTACTAACTCAAGAATCCTCCACTGGAAGCTTTACCGAAAGGCGATAAAGTGTATATAAAACATGGTAACAGCAAAGAAGCAATGTTTACTTCATTGTGTAAGTAGATGTACAATTTACCATCGATGTATATAATAGGTGGCTTGTAGCATGTTTCCAATGCCAGAGTTCATAATAGTAAGTTATACAAAACCCAAGACAATACTTTCTGCCTATAGAACAAGTACTAATTAGTCGTATCCATTAGTTCATATAATAAAAATAGTATAAAATGTTTCTATTAGCAGGTATATTAGAAATCTGAAATCTTTGACCAAAGAATTTTTGTTCTAAGAGAGTTGGATAAGAAGATCAGTGTATGAATTTCCAGATATGAAATTCGCTGATCTATTTATGATATATTTAAAGTAATCTATGCCATATAAAAATAAAATAGCAACAGTTTGAGACTATCAAGGCATTTTTGACAATTAAGAATCACATATAATTAATTTTTCACTTACAGTTTGTTGACACAGTTCTTAGTTGTTAAGGCATGTCCTCACAGAAATAGTTTAATTATCTTTTATGTGTCTTTATGGGTGAAGTCATTTGGACACATTAACTCCCAAGCCTGTTTCCTCACCTCTAAAATGGATATCCTTTCTCCTGGGATTGTTAGGAGAATTCATATATGTGAAAGCACTTTGAAAGAGCGAAACATTATGTATTAGAATTATACCTACAATTGTTATTCACTTTGCCCATTACAGTTCTTTTCAGATCACCAAATATCATTTCATATGTTTTTTAAAATACTCCGGTCCTTCACTGTTATTATATATTTGAAGAGTTCTACAAATGACTTGTAACCTATAAACTACAACATCAACCTTTTTTAGTTAATAATAGATCTTAAGAAAGGTGATGACTCTTTATAAATCAGTCATAATATCTCTTTATTATATATAAAAGAACTGATATCCTTTTTTCACAGTTCTTTTCCATTTGTACTGAAAAGCAAAACAATGCCAGAGTAAAATGGGTGGGAACCGTCACCAGAGTTCCTGGCTGCATACCTTAGTTTTACCCCTTACTAGTTACCTGACCTGAGGGAAATAGCTTTATCTCTTTGTGCTTCTATAAAGTACAATAGTCATGCTTCTTCCTCTTGGAGTTTCTGTGGGAATTGAATGACATAGTAGGTATTGAGCACAGGGACAGAGGGCTAGAACATACCAAGTACCCAATGAATGTCAGCTTTTTATTTATTTATTTATTTATTTATTTATTTATTTATTTTTACTGTGGTTTTCTCTGGAAGTTTCTAATCAGTTCCCTGCTCCAGTACAGCCCCTATTCCCTAGGACATAAGGAGTTTCTTAAACATCCAGATCTTCGTGAATCTTACTATCTTGGTTTTACCTTCCAGACAAGTCTGGGTCTGCTCTGATTTTGTGACTATAGGTTGCAGTTCTCAATTTGAAGATCTTGAAGTCCAGGATTAACGAGATGTATATCTTGGTGGCTTTTTAAATGTCTCCCCGCACATGTTTCAGATCCTTCTACCAACGCCCCAGCAACGCTGACCTTCATTCAGAAGCCTGGCGGAACAACCCAAGCTCCTTCCAGCCTTGGAAACTGGGCTTTGCCTCTTTCATCCAGAGCTGCTGCTGTCCCCTTTGATCTTTCCAAGGCACACTCCTCGAGTCATTCAGAGCCCAGTAAACATAACCCCAACACAGTAATGGGACTAAAGTAGTCACACAGGTGCTAGGTATCATGTCACTGATTTTGTCTGTGCTTCCTGATGAGTTTCATGGTTATCTTGTATTTGTCCTATCTCCCCATCATGAGATATAGTCAGTGGCCAGATCCAACTGACTCACCTCAGTATTCTTAGCATTCTTTACGGTCTCCTCTACTATGTGGCACATATGTATCGAATGCATACACACAAAAACCAAATTGTCAATAAAGTGGCAGAACATTTTCTTATATACAGAATATCTTCCCCACATTTATCTATTTGTCAAAAGAGCACTTAAGCCTTTTCTGTGAAACTTTTTAAGGCTCAGAGGGGAAAATAAATCTCTCCCTCCTGTGTACTCCTACATATGTACAACTCCCTTAGATCCAAAGACCTTGGTCATATATGACTTTGTAAGAGGAACTACTTACATGCTTGGTCCATACTGGGCTCTAAGATGAACCATAATTAACTGTGAGGTTCAGATTATACACCATGAGGGAGATTCTTTTGTTCAGATATTTTTAAAAGATGAGTTGAGAATTACTATATGGAAAAAGAATTGCATGAGTTTGTTATATACTTAATAAGCTTATTTATACATATAAAACTATAAAAATGTATAATAGGTACCGATTTTTACCATTCAATTACTTTAAAAAGTCAGAGACGTCTTTTTAAAATTTTTTTATTTTTTAAAGATTTTATTTATTTGAGAGAGAGAGCGATCACAAGTAGGAAGAGAGAGAGAGAGGGAAGCAGTCTCCCCGCTGAGCAGAGAGCCTGATGTGGGGCTCGATCCCAGGATCCTGGGCTCATGACCTGAGCCGAAGGCAGAGGCTTTAACCCACTGAGCCACCCATGTGCCCCAAAAGACGTCTTTAACCAATGTAACAAAATGCAATATTTCTGGTGAAATTTAGATTTGCTTTTGACAATTGATCATCATGTGTTTCTCCACCTTAGTGTTCCTCCCAATTCTACTCGATAGTCTTTTCTTTGCCTCCAGGTTTTTCTCACACACCTTGTAAGCATACATCATCTCCATCTGCTCTTGGATATCGTTCAAATGCACAGTCTTCCTTCATGTACCCAGTGAAACAAAGCTGATCCTTATGGGATAGGTAGTGGCAATACAGGGATCAGCACAGCAGTCCCTGCAGTTGAGAGAATATATTAAGATATGTTGGAAGAGAAAGAAAATTAATAAAAACAGTTGGAGGTTTTAAGTGTTCAGAAAACCTATTTGCTCAGAGAAGTGTGAGACTCTTAGCAGCAGGGAATGGGACTGAAAAACCTTCCTGAACCTGTCATTGTGAGAGTGAGGAGGGTCAGGAAATTCTTCCAAGAGTAAGGAATGCTTGAAATTCAGGTGGTGATAACCATGTTGATGGAGTTGAGTTGGAGATAACCAAGTTGAGCAATTTTATTAGTAACAGCCATGGTTATTAAACAGACGTGCACAGTGCTGGCCGTCCTAGTACATGATCTACAAATTACTGTTTCTATTTTTCCCAAATCCTTCATCTCTTTACTTTATCTGTTTAATGTGTGAATGTCATGGCCACTATTTCCTCTGAAATTCGTTGAGAAGAGTTTAGTGGTTCCTGATCTTTGGCAGGAGGAGAACAATTTTCAAAGGGTCCACCCTGAAAACAGAACCCTGTACATTGTTGTTGACACTGTCTCTTTCTCTAGTACACACTTAAAGGTCTCTTTAGGCTGTACGAGATTACAGATTTATTAAGAAAGTATGCCACGATTATTCCCTGACACCTCACCGCCAGTTCCTCTTGTTTATGCCCTTAGAACAGCACTGACTCATACACAGGTATTTCTTTTAAGGAGGACTATGTCCTATCCATCTTAAACTTTACTAGCACATTTTCAAATATATATTAAATCCTCAATAATATTCTTTGAATGCATAAATATTTTATTATTTTCTCAATGCCAATTTAATGATATTTAATTTGTGACAAATATTAATTAGTTTTCAAGCACCAGGGTATTCAATAATATTGACATGTTATGATTTGAGTTACCACATGTTTCTTCACCATTATTAACACAAGCTGGAGTTCTTCACTTTGCTTTAAGGGATCTAACATAAACTTTACATCTTTGGTTCCACACAGTAATTTGTTAATGGGCAATCTCCTTTGAACTTTAAAAATGAAGAGAGAGTGGAAGGGATGGAGAAGAAAGGATAGAATCTAAATAACATTGGAAAATAAACTTTTGTCTAGATATTACAAGGCTGAGACACAGAGAATTGTCCAAAAACAACATTTTCTGGTTGGTAAATTTTCTTCTTACAGGGGTATGGTCTAGTAACTCTGAAACTATGTGTATACTAAAGTTCAGTGAAGATGCGGTAAAATGTGGTAGAAAAATGAGAACCAGGTTTCTTATTGTCAGAAAAAGAAGTTACAGTAAGCAAAGGGAAACAGTAGAATGAACATCAGCCCCCCCCGCCAGTAGCAACAAGCACACTTAGCATTCAGATAGTAAATTTTAAATACCACATTCCAATAAAAGGAACTGGGGCACCTTTGAAAAATGCTATATCTAAGATTAGGTCAGGGAAATTACAAGATGAGCCTGGAGCATCTTGTAGTGTTGGAAAATAAGGAAGTACTCAACAAATGAATCAATTAAAAGAGTAAAATCATGTCAAAAGAATGCAGGTGCCAACCTGAGAGAACTTCCAACAGCTAAAGATGAAAGTGTTGGAACAAGAGAAATGATAGTAGTATTATAACTCACAAAGAAAATAAATATCTGCAAAGCCATAATGATAAAAATAATTGGATGAATAAGTACCTAGGGGTAGGGAGGACCAGATTTCTTTAAGTAGAATTCCAAGTCATGTGGAAGGAATGAGAGAAGAAAGAAACCACCATGAGAGTGCTCTACTCATAACTGCCACAGGCAGGATCTGCAGATGGATGTGGAAATAAATCAGCGGGCCAAAGTTCAAGGAGGAAAAGGATATTTCCATTAACTCAAAGTTATTTGAGTTAATATCCCCAAGATATTTATTAACTGTCATCGTGGTTTTAACATATGTCCAAAAACTCTTTAATAATCTTCCTGGCAGGTGAAGCTTAAATTCCCCTCACCTTGAGCATGAGTTGGACTTGTTGAATTGCTTCTATCAAATAGAAAAGTGGACAAAGATGGCAAGCATGACCTCATGGAATGATCAAGGTTTATGTTGTCAGTAATAAGTCATGTTGACATTGTGCAATGACACAATGAGATGGCCATGTTGCCTCTGTGGCATTCTTCCCCCAAATCCGTCATATCAGTTTCATCCTGAGGAAAAGCAGACAAACCTAAATGGAAGGACATTCTTCCAAGCACCTGACCAGTAATCTTCAAAAATGTCAGGGGCATGAGAGACAAGGAAAAATTGAGAAACCGTTACAGATTGGATTAAGGAGGCATGGTCACTGAGTGCAGTGTGGTAATATAAGATGGACTCTGGAAAAGAAAAGAGAGGGGAAAAAAAGGTGAACTCCTAATCAAGTCTCTAGGTGAGTTGGTAGTATTTTGCTAACATTAATTTCTTAATTTTGGTAAAAGATCATCCCCATGTAAGTTATTGACTTAGGGGGAACTCTCTGTACTGTCTTTGCAACTCCTGTAAAACTAAAATTATTTCAAAATTTAAAGTTAAAGAAAATAGGGACTCCTGGGTTGCTCAGTTGGTTAAGTGGCTGCCTTTGGCTTAGGTCATGATCCCAAGGTCCTGGGATTGAGTCCCACATTGGGCTCCTTGCTATTCAGAGAGCCTGCTTCTCCCTTGGCATGTGGTTCCCCTGCTTGTGCTCTCTCCCTCTCTCTGAAAAATAAATAAAATCTTAAAAAAAAAAGTTAAAGAAAATAGTGGGAGTGTTTTAAATCTAGTTCCTAGCATAGATTAGGCATTCAATAGGTTTTTAAATGAATTAATTAATGTATTTTATAGTAAAAAGTTATATTGCCATAGAATTATCTTCTTTGATATATATGTAATTCCACAACTCCATCAAGCCAAATCATTACCTCTAAGTATACTTGGGGTTTTTATGATTCCATCCTTTTATCGTTTCCATCTTCCAAAAATGAACTTCTCTATTTTCTCTACCTGATACCTTTTTTATCCTTCAAATCACAGTCCAAATATTACCTTTCTGTGAGGCTTTCCAAGTACCTCTAAGTTTTTTAAAATATATTTTTGTGCTCAAGATATTATACCTGGTACTTTATATGGTTTTCTCACCACCTAAGAATATGAGTTTCCTAAAAGAAAGAAATATCTATATATGTATTAATTTTTTATAGTGAACAGAAAATGTTATATTAGTTTCAGGTGTACAATATAGTGATTCAAAAAATCTATACATTACTCAGTGTTCATCATGATAAGTGTACTCTTAATTCTCTTCATCTATTTCACTCATACCCCCACCTACTTCTCCTCTGGTAACCATCAGTTTGTGCTCTATAGTTAAGTGTCTGTTTTTTGGCTTGTTTCTCTTTTTCTTTGTTCTTTTGTTTCTAAATTCCACATATGAGTGAGATCATATGGTATTTGTCTTTCACTAACTGACTTATTTTACTTAGCATTATACTCACTAGCTCCATCAATGTTGTTACAAATGACCACATTTCATTCTTTTTTATGGCTAATATTCCATTGTATGTGTGTGTGTGTGTGTATCACCTCTTCTTTATCCATTTATCTATCAGTGGACACTTGGACTGCTTTTATAATTTGGCGATTGTAAATAGTGCTGCAATAAACACAGATGCATGCATCTTTTCAAATTAGCATTCTTTGGGTAAATACCCAGTATTTAGGTCACATGGTAATTCTAATTTTTTTTTTTTTTTTTGGCCTGTGATCTTTTTAAATTATGCTCAGTTAGCCATCATTAGTTTTTGATGTACTGTTCAATGATTCATTAGTTACATATAACACTCAGTGCTCATCACAACATGTACCCTCCTTAATATTCATCACACTTTACCCCTTCCCCCACCCTCCTCCCCCTGAGACCCTCAGTTTATTTCCCGGGGTCCATAGTCTCTCATGGTTCCTCTTCCTCTCCGATTTCTCCCTGTTCAGATTTTTCTCCTTTTCCCTATTGTCTTCCATGCTGTTGCTTATGTTCCACATATGAGTGAAACCATCTGATAATTGTCTTTCTCTGTTTGACTTACTTCGTTTAGCATATTCCTCTCCAGTTCCATCCATGTAGATGCAAATGGTGGGTGTTCATTATTTTTATCCTTTTCAGGGAGCTCCATATTGTTTTCAACAGTGTCTGTAGCAGTTTACTTTATCACCAGCAGTGCACAAAGTTTCCTTTTTCATCACATCCTCACCGAAACTTGTTTCTTGTGTTTTTGAATTTGGCCATTCTGGCAGGTGTAAGGTGATATCTCATTGTGGTTTTGATTTGCATTTCCTTGATGATCAGTGATGTTGAGCATTTTTCATGTGTCTTTTGGATGTCTAGATGTCTTCTTTGCAAAAATGTCTATTCATGTCTTCTGTCCATTTTTTAGTTGGATTATTTGTGTTTTTTTGCTGTTGAGTAAGTTTTTTATATAGTTTGGATATTAACCCTTTAATGGACAAGTCATTTGCAAATATCTTCTATCATTCAATTATATCTTCATAGTTTTTAATTCTCAGTTTAGTGCCCAAAGACAGTAGAGGGTCAATAAAGTTTCCATGGAGGAGAACGCCTGGGTGGCTCAGTTGGTTAAGTGTCTGACTCTTGACTTTGGCTCAGGTCATGATCATAGTGTTGTGAGACTGAGCCTCACAATGGGCTCTGTGCTAGGCATGGAGCCTACTTAAGACTCTCTCTCTCCCTCTCCCTCCACCCCTCCCCCCACTTGCTTTCTCCCTCCCTTAAAAATAAAATAAAAAATAAAGTTTCTATGGATGAATACATGAGAGAATAAATAACTTGAAAATAATATTTCTAAGCATCTGAGTTTGTTATTATATTCAATAACAGGATATTGGAATAAAAGATTCATGTCTTTTTTTCCCTTCACTTACCAAAAGCTGTAAATAAGTCATAATTTCATTTTATGTGTATAAGTGAATGTCTTACAGACCCAATGTAATGTGATCATTATTATTGCACAGTTATGGTTCCCACTTGTAGTTCTAGTAGAGTGGAATGGAGGTTGATGTAGTAGAACACCTCTTTGCTCTGATATTTTCATTCATCTTGCCTATTCTGTGAGAAATTTTATACTTTTTAGGGTAGCTTACATAGGATCTTCTGCTAAAGGAGAGAAACACCCACTTTTTAAAATACTTGCCATGATGGAGGTACTTCCCTACCTAGGAAAAACAGTTTTAGAATGAATGTTATGTTACATTCCATAGAACAATAAGTATGTTTACATTTAGAACATATTGCCTCTTTATGGCATGAATAAGATTGGGACTGACTTCAAGCTTAGACAGATGTTCTTCCAAATATTTTCTATCAAAAGAAAGATGGCAAAATGGTTGATTAGTTGAAGTGTGGTGAAATCAGTTGCTTGCTATTGTATATATGATTTATTAGTATGGATTACTCTTCATAAAGTTGAAATTTTGAAAATTTTTATTTTCTTTAAAAGATTTGATTGATTTTCAGCTTAATTAAATTAAGTTATGGGTACCTGGCTGGCTCAGTCAGCTGAGTGTTGGACTCTTGGTTTCAACTCAGGTCATGATCTCATGGGTCCTGGGATCCAGCCCTGTGTCAGGCTCTGTGCTCAATGGGGAGTCTGCTTGAGATTCTCCTCCTCTGCCCCTCCCTCCACTCGTGCTCTCTCTCTCTCATGCTCATTTCTTAAATCAATAAACAAATTAAATAAACAAATCTTTTTTAAAAAAATCAAGCCATTAAATAGAATGGAAATACTCTTGTGGGACTCTACTTGAAGTAATAGATTTATGAAATTCATATAAATTCATGTCACAGAGTTTAAAGTATCAATCAAGTGTTGTATCATAATTTTCTCTTTTACTGGTTCATATTATGATAATTATCCTTATTTAGTGTCCTGTTATGTTTTTATTAATATATTAAGTAATTGGTAAAAATGCATTTCTTTACAAATGTATATATTTTATCTGAATAGTTCTTAAACCTTTCTACTTACCTATATATGTTGCATCTTGGAGAATACCTCAAGTAAAAGTAATTCATTCATATCCCCATTAATTTTAAAACACGCAGTTATGCTTCCCCAATCTTATAAAACTGAAGATGACAGATAAATACTAAATGCATGGGATGATAATAGATTATTAAAGATTGGTTTTCTCGGGCACCTGGGTGGCTCAGTGGGTTAAGCCTGTGCCTTCGGCTCGGGTCATGATCTCAGGATCCTGGGATTGAGGCCCGAATTAGGCTCTCTGCTCGGCAGGGAGCCTGCTTCCCCCCTCTCTGTCTGCCTGTCTCTATGCCTACTTGCTGTCTCTCTCTGTCAAATAAATGAATAGAATCTTAAAAAAAAAAAAAAAAGAAATTGGTTTTCTCATAAACTCTAAACCTAGCTGATCAACATCTTTCTAATCACTTGAAAACTAATTTTATAAAACTAACAAGTATTTCTTGCATTAAAAAATAAAACTATATACCAGTCATTACACTTTTATTATGTATATCATGGAATATATGTGCCAATTTACCTATGTCTTAATTTAAGGAAATCTAAGTTCTATTTAAACAAAATATTGACAATTTTTTTTCATGAGTTTAACCTCATGATTTTGCCAGGTAGAAATTCAATAAAACAAAATATAATCACCATCAAGTGAACACCTGTGTATCAGCCTCTTGTTGTATACCGTATAACATTTCCATACTAACAACCCTGCATGTGGACAACGTCACTGACAGAGAGACTAAGCTTCTGGGAGATGGGGTGGCTAATCTGAGTTTAAGAGAAAGACGTTTTCAGTGGCAGAGAGCTGTAATTATAATGTGTCAAACATCTGGCTCAAAGTAAGAAAAGCAGTATTTATAGATATTCCAATTTCTGATACTATGTAGAGAAAATATCTGATTGATGGAAATATTTTTTAACTTTTCATCTAAATGTTCCATCATTGCTTATAGAGGGCCTACAAGATTTTTAATATCATGGCACTTTTGAATTCTTAATTTTGAATGGAAAATGGAAAATTCACAGCTAAAATATCAACCCCCAGCTTCACTTTCATGATAATTTCAATTAATCAGCAGCTGCTTACAAAACTAATAACTCTTTTACCTGAAGGGACGTGGGATCTTATCTATTAAAATCAGAGTAGATCTTGGTAGTTTAAATCTTCAGTTTTCCTTAATGCAACCAGGTCCCCAAGAAGCAGAAAACTTTAGCAGAGATCTAAGAGCTGTTTGTAATGGAGCCAAAGTCAAATGGAAGATTTGATGAAATAGTCAATAGTGCATTCTCATTTCTTAAATCAATACTTTCAATTAGTTTAGGTGAACTCTTAGAATAATGGGCTACCTGCCTTAAAGAGAACTTGTTTTATTTAATTAAAGTTTAAATGAAGACTTGATGGAAAATAAGCTGTGCCACTTATGTAAATAACCCTAATCATATCTGTTAAGCATCCAAAGCATATGGCTAATTGAATTTAAAAGAAAATGTTAACACGCCTGATGATAAAAGTGGCTTTAAGTTAATCTTAAATATTTCAATTCCAATATACTGAAAAGATGAACTTCTAGGATGAATATTTAAAAATCATAATATGGCTTTATATCATTAAAAATGATCACAGAGTCATGGGACTAATAACTATACAGAGTAACAAAATTCTCTGAACAGCAAATCTATCATAAATTTGGAATAACCAAATAACCTGGAAAAACTGCTTTGTCAAATAAATTTAATCTAAGTTGCTATGGAAATTACTATACTTGTTGGAGGTATTTAGAAGATGCTAAATTCCTTGTGCATAATGAACCTTTATGAAGAGTATTCTAAGTATTCTAGTTTAAAAAAAACTAATTTGCCTTTGATTTGCATAACTGATGTTTGAGTTCAGTGTAGAAATAAACTTGGTTAATTCTAAGGACATGAAAAGATTGAGTAAAAGATTTGAAAGTTCAGGACAAAAGGAAGAGACTGCATTTTACAATATTTATATCCTCTACTTTTCTGTTAAGTAAAGAGTGCTTGTACAATGTTAAATACTCAATCTGAATTACTATCCAGAAATAGTAAATGAAGTAAGAATTGGCATGCCACACAGTCCTACTGAGCTTTAACCTTCTGCGCTCAATTTAACATTGAAAGTGAAACCCACACTTAATTATTTACCATTACTACATCTTACTTGAGTGTAGGAGTGCTAACAACACTGACTCCATCTTTGGCCTTCCACCTTTTTCTCCACACTGCTGTACAGAGGGCCCCATTTGAGATCACACCTTTATGACCTCATGATCATGCCCCTCACTCCATACAAGCTTGGGATTAACATCTGGACTGGGCAGAGAATAGAAGCAGAGAATAGCTGTGTAGGGCCCTGGATCTTGCTCCCACCTATGGTTCCTGTCAGGAAATTACCCTGAATAAAACTCCGTGTAAAGGGCATGGCTTTGTTTTTCTATATTAAGGTACCTTGTCAGGAAAAAGGATCCATTATTGACCCTCCTGCACCTTCTAACAACGAGCAAATGACTAGATAATGCTATCTTTTCTTGGTTGCACTATAGTGAATTAGAACCAGATTACCTGATAAGGTGGACATAGAGAATGGGAAGGGAGAGGTTAGGTGCCTAGAACTTGCCATGGGTCTTCTTCTTAGATACAACTGAGCAGGCATCTGTGAACCTGGAAATATTCCTTAGCAGGTAAAGCTCCAATGAAAGCGTGACGAATAGGATTCCACTACCTTGAGTACCAGTCGGTACCACAGTCAAGACTCAATTTGCAAAGAAGCCCAAGACCTGAGGGACAGACTCATGTTTAGGGAAGGTCCAGCAGTGTTGGTAAGGACTCAAAAGAACTCTTTGAGAGCTAGTAATGAGGGAATGAAGGTTCAGAATTAGGAGATCCACTCATTACACAGATAATACAATCACGAGAATTAGGGAGCTTTATAAAAACCAGTTGCTGAAGACGCTAAATGGCCATTCAAAAGCAGAGTAAAGGCAAATGTGTAATGTAGGATAAGAAAAAATGAACATAAGATAAGGAACACATTTATCAAGCCCTTGTAATTTTTTTTCAAGTTATTTTATCTCAATATCCACCCCAAAGAGCACTAATAATAGTGTTTACCCCAAGGTGTTTTCCTAAGAATTAATCGACTTCATACATGTAAAACTTGGGATAGTGCTTGGTATGTACTGAGTTCAGTAAGTGCTGTTGTTTTGTTGCTATGTTGTTTTGTTGTTTCAAGGAACTGGGGTTTCAGATAGAATCTTAATCTCTGGAGATCCAAGGCAAGAACAAAATTCCTAGGGACATGAAGGGACCAGCTTCATTCAGAAGCAGCCCTAATAGAACTATGGTTCCTACCTGCCTAGACCAAAAATTGATTAGCAATGTGGGATAGAATCTAGCCCGAGGGTGTTTACCACATCTGATTTGCCAATGAAACTGTTAGTATTTTCATTTTTTGTCCTTTTGCTGCAGCTTCTTGATGTAATATTTAATGGCTGTGTGACGTTGCAGAAATGTTTAAACTTTTCTGAGCCACAGAAACTTGACTTTTCCTGTGACTTTGTATAGTTCTTTCATATTCCCAAATTTATACAATCACTTAAAAGAATAGTATTTGATAGGAAATAATAAGGGTCACTGACTGATTTAGAACAAAATTGAGATAACAAAAATTTTAAAAGATATAACAGGAAAGTCATTATGTAAAAATGTGACCAGTTATTCCACGAGTGGAAACTAGAATAGAATAGTGAGTTTTTTCCTCCTCTCCATGCCTTTAAAAACTTTGTTTCCTCTTCCTAGAATTCCTTGTTTCTGTATAGTCACTGGGGAAATAGCACTCAAATATTTAGGTAAAAGCCCACCTCTTCTAGCAACCATCCTGATGCCCTCCCATGGCATGCCTACAATAATGGCTTTCTCTTCTGAATCCCAAGGAAATATTATATAAATCTGTAATCTATTCTGGAGAATTTATCACATGGTATTTACTATTGGTTATAGACAAAACTCTTTTTCCATGTGATAGCAGTCTCCCTGAGATCAGGGATTTCTTGCTGTTTTAGCAACTCTACTGAAATATAATTTACATACATAAAAAATTCACCCATTGGGACTGTGTTTTATTTGACTTTATATCCTCAGCCTACAAAATAGTCTTGATCTGATACAGAATAAGCTGTAATAAATCTTTTTTTGAATCCTCCAAACAACATATGGAGGAATAAAGATTTCCAGCTGTCATGAAGCAGATGTGAATCTGATGCACCCTAGTGAACTAATTTGTCTTTAGGATTGAGACATTTGATCAGATTGTCCTCTGTTACTCCCACACTTCATGTACTTTTCCTTTAAAGAATATGCCTTCAGAGGGGAGGACATTTCTTCACCAAAAGTGACCCTTGCTGAAACTGCAGTGGACTAATAAAAATAAATTAGCTTCAGGATTTACAGCTTGGAACCTTGATAATAGCCTCACCATGGTATCTTCAGTAACCGGAAATAGGGAGAAAAACAGTCTATCTTTTTCTTTTTACATCAGGACAGCTTGTTTTAGGAAAATAGAGAACAACAGATTTGAAAACATTCATGGATTCAGCCTGTAAAAGTATACAAAAATTATATTTATCAGAGATTACAGGGGAGTCTAGTTTTATCCACCAAAATGTTAAGACCTCTCATGGTAATGTGAAAATGATTAGTCTATGGCAGTTTGTAAATCAACGGTTTTCTGCTTTTATGTTTCCTGTAAATGCTTCAGATAGAGGTTATATGAGAAATTAATGCCATATAATAACCACCCTATTTAGGGGAAAAAAACAATATAGACTGTCTTATTTACAGGTATAACAAATAAAAAGACATGTGGGGATTTGTAAAATTATATGCCTAATAAGAAAATTATAGCTCCGGCATAATGATAAACCTATGTATTTTCATTACCCAAACAACAAAAAAAGGATTTTTGCTTAATAAAAAATAATACTTTGTAGAAATAAAAATAACCAAGTTAACTTCATAATATAATTAGTATTTAGAGTGCAAACTACAATGGAAAATTCTAAAAACTATAGGATATTTAAAAACCAAATTGTTCTTTGTGGTTACCATAAAATAAATGGATTTGAAACTATTTCTTATAGTTGTGTTTATCTGAACATGTAATATATTTTGGAAATAGTTTCCTTGGAAATCTCAGTGGTATGTAATGAGACAACCTATCTATGACCAACAGCAGGAAAGTCATGTATCAAAGCAAAATGCAAATACTACTTATATTCTTCATGGAAACATGAAGATCATTTTGTATAATTTTAATGGAAGAATAAAAAGAGTGACAAAGTTAGAAATGTGCTCAAGGTCACATGGTTTATTGGCAGAGATAATGACCAAAACAGAGACTGATAGAATCATAATGTCTAACCATCATTGTCATTAAAGATAATCCAATATATCCATCTATTTAGTTCTTGAATCTTCTCTACAACATTCCCATAAGTTGTCTCCTCAGTGTTTGAATACTGTAAGCAACGGGGAGTTTACTAGCCTTTGAGGGACACATTCAATGTTTGAACAAATCTTACTCTTAAGTGACCACCCTTTTGTTGAGAAGAAAGCTTTTTCTTCAAAATTTCTACGTCTTAGTCTTAGTTCTGCCTTTTGAAATTGTGAAAAACATGTCAAATACCTTTTAAACATGAGAGTCCTGCTAATTACTAAGGACAGCAGAGTGTTACTTTTTATAAAACAAAATAAACTTTTACTTTGTGATTAAAGCCTTTTTTATTAAAATCATTGTTTTCTCTTTATCAAAAACCTAGAGAATGTAGGCCAGAACCAAAAAAACCCACCAATAACCCATGGGTAACCTTTCTTAATTGTGAGCGTAGTTACCTCCTTCTTAGAGGTTTTATCATTGTGGAGGATGCTAATCTTTATTGTGTTGAAAATTTTATCCATGATTAGCATGTACCATAATGATTTTTTGGCGTGACATTAACCTTTAATAGTTATTTATAAATAACCTTATTTATAAAATAACCTTATTTTAATAGTTACACATTTTTATTAAATAAATATTCATCTCTTAATTAAACTAGCTGATAATTATTGGCTTTTGAATCTCTCCAGTTTTTTTTTCCAACTACAGATAAGCTATTTTATCTTTTGTGCATATGTCATTGCCTGTCTAATAAATTAAAACTCCAGGGTAGATTTCTGGAAGAGATATTCCTAGGGTGAAGAGCTTGAGCCTTTCCAAAGACTGATACACAGATTTCCAATTCCTTTCCAGTTTAAACTATCACCAGTAATTTATGAGAGAAGTATTTTCGCTGAGTTCTTCCTGATAGTGGCTCTTCTTTTATATTTAATCTGACCACACTTGGCATGTAATATGTTTTATCATGTTGGTAAACTTCTCAATTGGAGAGTTCAGAAACGTAGAATGCATTTTTTAAAAGATTTTATTTTTTATTTATTTGGGAAAGAGAGAGAGAGCACAAGTTGGGGGAGAAGCGGAGGAAGAGAAGCGGGGAGCCCGACGTGGGGCTCCATCCCAGGACCCTGAGATCACAACCTGAGCTGAAGGCAGACATCTAATCAACTGAGCCACCCAGGTGCCCCTAGAATGAATTTTCAGATGATATTTTCCATTTATATTTCTTTTTTTTCTCTGAGAGAGCTGTTCTTCTTACTCTTTGAATCTCAATGGTTTTCTTTTCTATTTAATAAACTCTTTCAAGTCATATGTATTTTGAATAATTTCCCTTATTTTGCCTTTTAACTTTGTGTATTATGTGTGAATATTAAAGTATTTTGAACTCTATGTATCCATTAGTCTTTCTCATAGTCATTCCTCCATTGTTTTTTGCTTAGAAAAGTCTTTCCTATTGCAATTACATTTGTTTCAATATTTCACTTTTAAATTCACTTAGAATCCATATTCATGGTGTTCCAAAAATGATTATTTCCAAAATTTTTAACCAGTTGTGTCAATATTATTTACTATTTTTCCATTCCCTGTGCTGATTTGTCATGCTTCCCTGTTGAAACACTACTATGCAGTACAGGTTCATTTATCTTTCTCACACACACACACCCCACCACCGCCTCCACCTCCACCACCACCAACAACAGGAGTAATAGCTAAGCCACAAGGTATCCTTTCTTACCTATTGCAATGATCTAACTGACATTTTTTTTAAAAAATAGAGCGGTCATAATATTTAGCAAAAATTCTGTATGTGCATCCAAATTTGAGCATTTTTATATTATTTCACGAAAAGGTTTATTTCTTTTTGTTTTGGGCTAGAGACTTACCGTTACCATCGTGACAGTACATAGACACACGCATGTACACACACACAATTTCAGAGACTACAGGTTGGCTATAGATTGCAGGATCTGAGTGTGGTGGGGTACTTTGATTACATTTTGCAGTTGAATACGTTTCTTTCTTTTTTTAAATTTTAATTTAATTTTAATTAAAAAAATTTTTTTATTATGTTGTTAGTCACCATACAGTACATCATTAGTTTTTGATGTAGTGTTCCATGATTCATTGTTTGCATATAACACCCGGTTGCTCCATGTAATACGTGCCCTCCGTAATACCCATCACCAGTCTCACCCATCCTCCCACCCCCCCTCCCTTCTAAAACCCTCAGTTTGTTTCCCGGATTCCATAGTCTCTCATGTTTCGTCTCCCACTCTGATTTCTCCCTCTTCATTTTTCCCTTCCTACTCCCAATGTCCTCCATGCTATTCCTTATGTTCCACAAATAAGTGAATAAGTTTCTTTTGAAACTAGGTTAGTTTATCTTTTTTTTTTTTTTTTTTTGTCTAACTTTGCAAGCTACTTATTTGGGACATGCATTGTTTCCCCCCATTTCTTCTTAACCTTGCTTTCTTTACCATGTTATGTTTTCATTGTCAACAAGCCAAGTAACAACATCTTTGATACAATGAACGAAGTACAGATATTTCTAGGATAGTAACAGCAATGTGTATGCACACATCCTTGTTACAAAATGGCATACATATTCCTCAACAACTTCAAATTCTGGAAATTATGGAAAAATAGAGATTTGGGAAAGACAGGGTAAGATTACTTGAAACATATTCAATAATGTAATAATATGCATGTATTAATAAACTTAGTAAAATATGAGCAGACATTTAAATCCCCATCACATCATACTACCATCAAAGTCCGATGCATTCTTAATCACAGGGGTTAATGTTTCCTCTTTCCCGATAGAGACTCTTAATGGTATTCACTTGATTTAGTGGATGATGATCTCTTAGTTTCACTCTTGCACAATCCCAAATCAATTAACAGCCCAGGTGAACTTTATTTATTTTTTAAAAGATTTTATTTATTTGAGAGAGAGAGAGAGAGAGAGAGAGAGCGAGCTAGTGAGGAGGAGCAGAGGGAGGGAAAGAAGCAGACTCCCCACTGAGCAGGGGTTTGATCCCAGGACCCTGAGGTCATGACCTGAGCTGAAGGCAGAGGCTCAACCCACTGAGCCACCCAGGCGTCCCCATCCCCCAAGTGACCTTTAAAAACAGAAATTGGATCAAGTAACTCCCCAGCTCAAAGCCCTTCAGTAACTTCTTACTGTTCTTAGAATACATTCCAGAATCCATGCCCCATATTATGGGCTACAGAATCACCTCCTCTATTCTTCGCCTTATTCTCTATACTCCAGCCAAGCTGGCCCCTTCCACATTCTAGAATGTACTACCTGCCTTACTATCTTCTCACTTTCAGATCCCTTTAACGGTTTTCTCTGCACTTTTTACATTTTACATAGCTAGCATTTTATCTCTCATGTCACATAAAGGCCACCCTTGAACACCCTACCACATGCAACTCTCTATCTCTTCCCCTCCTGCCATGCTTCTCCATAATATCTCACCATTTGTTTCCATTATAACCTTAACAAATCTTTTAATCTGTTTGCCCCTTTGTTTTTTGTTTTTAATTTTTGTGGGTCCTCTTCAATGGCTCATAAGCTCTGTGAGCACAAAGATCTTGGCTTTCATTCACCACAGTACTGCCAATATTTGGTACACACAAGCTGATGCATAGATGTTCAATCAGTATTTCATTCATTTGACAAATATTTATTGTGTACTTGTTCTACACCAGACCTTTTTCTGCCCTGCACATATATCAAATGAGTAAAAGAGATACAAATCCTCTACTCTTTAAACAATAAAAAATATTCTTTTTATATCTTTCAACTTTCCATGTATTGATCTTATGATCAAATATGGTCTTTGTGTGTAAAATCTTCTGGGGCTATATATATATATATGAGTCTGATTTTATTTCTTCCTACATCTAAAATATTTTAGTAAGATATAAAATTCTAGCTTCAAACTTCTGTTTTATTGGGGGAGGAGGTTGCTTCCATATTTTCCAAAAATACCTCATTATCTCTAGCCTCCAAATTTGCTGTTAAGAGGTCTGATGTTCAGGGCACCTGGGTGGCTCAGTCGGTTAAGTGACCAATCTTTGGTTTCAGTATGTCCTGATCTCATGGGTTGTGGGATCAAGCCCTACATCAGACTCCTCACTCAATGAAGAGTCTGCTTAAAGTTTCTCTCCCTCTTTCCCTCCTCAACATGCTCTCTCCTTGTGTTCTCTCTCTGTCTCTCTAAAATGAATAAATAAATGTTCAAATAAAAGAGGTTCTTTATTCTTGAGGTTCTTGATTCTTTATTCAAATGCCCTTCTGATATTTTTAGGTAATAGTGGTAAGAGGCACAATAGGTAAGAGTTGTGAGGTATGTATGTGTTGAAGTATACATTACAGTTTTAATTCTTCATCAGCTGGCAAAAGCTTGGGGGTAAAGATAATCAGAGAAGAAAAATAGGTAAAAATTAAAGCACTTCACACAAGCTCTTGGTAGCTTAATGACTGTTAACTGGAAGACCAGCTATTCACTGTTTCATTTAATGGGCCAGCAAGAGCTAAACCAATTTTAGAGAAGTGATTAAAGCAGTTTGACCCTGTTAATTTTATTCCTTTACTTAAAATGGCAGTGAAATAACTCTAAAAGTGTGGTCATTAATTCATTTGATTCATCAACAAATTTTTGGCACATATCATTTGCTTAGCACTGTGGATGTGAAACTGTGTAAGTCACATCTTATACAGTAAATAAGAAAAGTTCTAAATCTAAGAGGTCCACAGAGTATACAAAGACCCATAAAAAGGCTATATAACTGTTCCTTAGGAGGAAGGGAAGAAAAAGCCTCAAGGCTGTGACACTTCACGAAAGGTTTTAAAACTTGTCAGGAATTGACAGAGGCTCAAGGGGAGGAAAGGTATTCCTGTTGTAAAGAACAAGATGAGAAAATGCTTAGAGCTATAGTAGCCAAGTAGTTTGTCAGTGTAAAATATAGTTTTCCAGGAGCGATCTTGGGAAATATGTCTACGAAGGCATTTAGAAACCAGATCATGGAGAAGTCCAGTATTCTGTTAAAAATTCAGTATGTTTTGTATGTTTTCCAGTGAGTGATTATCAGTCACTTAAGAATTATAAGAGAGTGGCTTGATCAGACTTACATTTTGGCATGATTAGGTATGTGGCATTGTGGAAACTAAATAAAGAGGATGTAAGAATAATGTCAGTGAAATGATTGCAAAGGATTTTGGTGTGTCCACGTAAAAGACGGTGAGGAGATAAAGTCGGTCAGCAGTACCCACAGGAAATGCTAGGGAGCAGTCAAAATATGGTGAGTAAGACTTACTTAAGAAATGGTCCTCTTTTTAATGTTAGTTGACTTATATTTCAAAAGCCACTTATGAATAACGAGAACTGCATTGGACAACACAGGTCTAGAACTTTAGAGAAGTACGGCCCCTGAGCATGGATTTTAGAGCATATTTTTTAAAATGTGGCATATTTAAAAGACATCTATGGGTTTTATGGAACATTTCGAATAATGAGTAATGGATGAGCAGAGCTAATGAGAGTGACAGATGAAGGAAAGAGTCATGAGCAGAACCCTGGTAATAACACTTAGGCTTTAGGCGGAAGGAGAAGAAGCTGGAGGAACTGTGGAGAGAGAGGTCATGTTGAGGTAGGATGTAGAGCATTAGAGAAGAGTGTCATAGAACTCAAGGTGGGGATGTTTTATTTAGAAAGGCTCAGTCACAGTAGGCTGCTATAAGCCAAGTGTTTTGTGGCCCGAAGAGCCCCAAAATGTATACGACAACTAGCAGGACATGACTGAGTTTAAGAAAAATATTTACTCCATGATGGCGATAAATACCACCTTAGAGTAAATCAGTAAATGACAGATAAGCTTAAACTTTATTTAAAAAAAATACAGATAAGAGAGAAAGAATTGCCAAAGATAATTAGAATTTTAAAATAACTAGGTGAAAATTAAGTACATTTGTAATTTGGGAAGAGTTCAGTTTGCAGAGAGTAGTTTAAGGTCTGAAAGATGGAGAGGACTGATGTAAAGTTTTAGAGAGATGGCAATGGCCGAACGCTCAGGCGGCCAGAGAGAGAACATCCCTTCCTCTGAAATTTGAGGGGAAAACAGAAATAAATCAATGTGCAGCCTCAAACTCCCAGGGTGGAAATTCAAACGTTGACAACAGTATGTATTTTCTCAGACATGTTTTCTAAATTCCATGAGATAAAAATCAAGACAAATAAAAATGTTTGCCCTGCAAATGCATTCTTCTAGGTATGTGTTTTTGTGTTTTGTTTTGCTTTTTAATAGGGATATTTAAGGTTTAGTTCTAAGCTTGGTACTTGTTAAAGATAAGCAGAATCCTGAATTCCTCCTTTAAAATCTTAGGATTTCATAATATTTAGTTAGTAGTGTTTTTCCTTTCAATAAGTAATATAACATGGACTTCTTGAAATTCACAGAAATATCCTTAAAACCCTTCAAAGGAATTTAGTAGTTCATTTTGCCTTTACAATATCAAAAAAAGAGAAAACAGGTTTTGGCCAGGCTAAGTCACAAAACATTCCAGTGAATTATGTGGCACTTTTGGTACAAGGCTTACAACTACTGAAATGTGCATATAGTATCCTGCCTGAGGAAAGTAGGAAAGGGTCTGGAATTCAGAATAGCAAAAATCACAGCATTTGATGTTTTTATGGAGTAGTATTATGCCAAAGATTAGAGATAATGTACTGCACCAGTAGCCAAAAAGAAATCTGAATTAGATTGAGTGTGAATAAATTATCTTGGAAAATGTCATTTCATATAAGAGTCCAGAAAAAGAAAAAAAGCAACTGAAATATGTGTGATAGTATCCTAAAAAAAAAGTGGGAATCAATTTCTCATTGAGCCATGAAATCACACCTGCAAACATGGATCTTTTGACCATAAATTAAGGAATAAAAAGCAATATATATATATTGCTTTTATATATGTATATATATATATATATACACACACACATATATACATACACACATTATATATATACATTTATATATATATACATACACACATATATACGCAAATATATGTATATAAATATATATATCTCCACTGTTCTTTCCACTGCACAACTAAGTCTCATTCTATGAGAAATATGCCTTCTGATCCATAAAAAGATGTAAGACCTTTGTTTTTCTGTTTATGTTGCTTAGATAATTGTGGTTCTCACATCTAGTGACAATTTCTTAACATTTCTCTTGATGGCAAAGTGTAGCTCTCTCCAGCTTTGTGCTTGTTTTAATCCCCAACACATTTACAGAAATTAAAATTTAGGTTATTTAAAATTTCACATACAGAATTTGAGGTTTTTCCCATCACTTCCCATCTCTCTTCTGAGTCTTTGAAATGTAACTTGATGAAACAGTCATTTCACTTCTGGATGGTATGTTATAAAGGGGGCATTGAAGTCAAGATTGTGATTTCATGGGGGAAAAGATCTTTTCCTTTCCAGAAAGCTCATTCTGAAAGTGCAGGACCAGGAACAGGCTTTTATTTACACGCGTTAGGTCAGGATCTTTGCTGTCCTGAGCCTCCTGTTCTTTCACGGGCTTTCCATCCAGCAACAATTCCGGAGTCGCTGACAAGTGTGTCAGCTCAGGAACTGCTTCAGCCTTATCAGCACCTCGCACTCCCTGTTACATTCATCTATCACCGTTTCGAAAAGCTAAACTTTAGTTTTGTCCTTCTATTAGGATCCCTGTATCTCAAGTAATCCAGTACAGAGACTTGTCTAAAAACTGTATAATCTTCCTTGCTCTTTTAAAGTTTTAGTTAGAATTGTTTTATGTGCATGTTTTATATTCCATTGTAAATAATTAAATTTCATTTATTTAATGTATTTCAATTCTTAATATATTTAGTATATTTCAAATCGACCTATTCTTCCCAATTCACATGGGGTTTCATATTCATTTAAAATCTGAGAAATTGGGGCTCCTGAGTAGCTCAGTTCTTAAGTGTCTGCCTATGGCTCAGGTCATGATCCCAGGAAGTCATGATCCCAGAGTCCTGGGATCCAGCCCAGCATTGGGCTCCCTGCTCAGCAGGAAGCCTGCTTATCCCTTTCCCACTCCCCCTGCTTCTGTTCCCTCTCTCACTGTCCCTTTCTCTGTCAAATAAATAAACAAAATCTTAAAAAAAAAAATCAAATCTGAGAAATTGAAAGAGGACAGTACCTTTTTTTAAAAATTTATTTATTTGAGAGAGAGACAGAGTGAGAGAGCATGAGAGGGGAGGTCAGAGGGAGAAGCAGGCTCCCCATGGAGCTGGGAGCCCGATGTGGGACTCGATCCCAGGACTCCGGGATCATGACCTGGATCGAAGGCAGTCGCCTAACCAACTGAGCCACCCAGGCGCCCCAGGACAGTACCTTTAATAGAAGATGTTTCTCAGCACTAACTCTGATTCTTCTCACTCATTCTTTTGATAGTGTTGTTTACCTCACTTTATGGATGGAGAAATAGGTTCCCGAATGTAACGTCTCATGCCCAGTTCACATTTTAAACAAGTGTTGGTTAGAGTATGTCTTCCTGAGCGCCTGGGTGGCTCAGTGGGTTAAGCCGCTGCCTTCGGCTCAGGTCATGATCTCAGGGTCCTGGGATCGAGACCCGCATCGGGCTCTCTGCTCAGCAGGGAGCCTGCTTCCCTCTCTCTCTCTGCCTGCCTCTCTGTCTACTTGTGATCTCTCTCTGTCAGATAAATAAATAAAATCTTAAAAAAAAAAAAAGAATATGTCTTCCTTTAAGGAGAGTCTCACATTCTAACCCATCCTTATGGAGTTTACATTTATGACAATTATCTGGATTAAATGAAATAGATTTTAATAAATCTAATTTCTCATTATCTATCCTCCTCTCCCCCGACTTCTCCAGTACCTTCTGTGTTGTCCACCAATCCCTTCATTGTCACCGACATCCTGCCATTTGGAAGTCATTCTTACCACCATACCACCGACACACACTATCCTGTGCTTTATACACAAGGAGTCAAATGCTATTTACTGTCGGGGTGTCTGGGTGGCTTAGTCAGTTAAGTGTCTGCCTTCTACTCAGATCATGATTCTAGGGAGCCCCACCCTGACGTCAGTCTCCCTGCTCAGTGGGAGGAGTCTGCTTCTCCCTTGCGTGCTCTCTCTATGCCCCTCCCCTGGCTCACATATATGCTCTCTCTCTCAAGTAAGTAAATAAAATCTTTAAAACAAAAAAAAATGCTATTTACTATCTAATTCTTTATTTGATGCCATCACTAATAAATGAGTAAATGAAAAAACAAAATAAAAATTTTCCATCCCTTAGGCTGTTTCCTAATCTTGATGGAATCACACAATTCAAAGTTCTCCTACTGTGTGTGTGTGTGTGTGTGTTCATACCTTCATTTTAAACCTGTATTTTTGGTAAGCTACCTTCAAACATTAGTCTTAAGCAAAGCAATTATTGGTGGCAAACCTTGAACTCAACTCTAAAAAGGAATATTTATATATTTTTCCAAGAGTCATAGCTAAAGACAAAGTGATAAATAAAGAATGTATACTGTTGAAATAGAATATAAATGCCACTTATTATCATTATGAAGCATTTACATTTCAGTCCTGGTAAAATTACAATGTGAAGCCCATTGACATTGATTCTGTACACTCTTACAAAAGCTGACATGGATTGGGAAGGACATGCTGTCATTCCAGATTAGAAAATTATAATGAGATATGTAGCATCATAATGATATTGGTTTATTGTGGTTTTAGTTATACTAGAAGAATATTAAATTGTCCTTGTTATCTCATAATATAAGTCTATAAATTCTTTCCTACAATTCTAGTGAGTTAAAGCATCTCCAAATACCGAAATTAAATTCAAGCCTCAAGCTAGTAACTTGCACACCTTAAATTATTAGACTTGAACACCAAGATCACTCCTCATTTTTCTCTAAAAAAATTGCCATTTAAAGAATTCATAACACCCCCTGTCTGCAGTTGTAGAAATGAATGTATATCATGCCCGTGTAGTTGGTCATTATCCAGTTAAAACACCAAGACTAATAAAATAGAAGTATTTGAGAAAAATATTCTGGACTATGAGATTCTTACATTTGCTTCATCTGTGAAGGGGCCTTAATAAAGTGCTAAATCTAATAAACCAGAAAGGAGCAAATTATGAAATAAAAGCTTTGTGTATTATATCCTGAACCTAGATACAATTGAGAAATTGTGATTAGTAATCTGAACATCAAAAAGAGAGACAACTGCTTGGTAACTGAAATGCCTATTAAACTGAGGTAGCATGCAAGCAATGTCTAATTTCCTAAATTGAAAACAATACCTTAATGTAATCACACTTGTTCATTCAATGCATGTTTAATTTACGTTTAAAGTATCATTGAAATCAGGTTAATTTACTCATAAAATGATTGGGTCTAAAAAGATCAATTAAGAGGAATATGCATGTTCTAGTACCTAGAATCCTCCATTAATTTTAATTTAATAGTAAATGTATGTAAATAAACAAGTGAGTTGAATATAAATGACATAGAATAATAAAATAGTTCAGCACATAAGTATGAAATCAGGAACTAACAGCAATAAAAAATTTCTATTCCAAACAATAGATTTTTCTGTAAATTTGTATCAGTAGGATGATACTAAATCAATATAGTTTCTTATCAATCTATCTTAAGATGATCTTTTATTGTTTAAAGTAATTCCCTCATCTTCAACTGTATCTTTACGGCAGTGTATCTTTACATTTTGCAATGAATATATTCCTGTCTTGTGGTTTACTGCTTCATGGTATTAAAGGTAATAGCATTAATAAAAGAACATTTTCATAATAAACTCTATATTTAATCCATTTCCAAATTCTTCCTTTGGAACTTGAATTTCTTAGATTCATCTTGATCATTAATATCTTGGTCCTTTCCCCCTCATTGAATTCACTTACAAACGGGAAAAAAAATTATACTCATTGGGATTCAATATGATATTTTATTGACATTAATATTATTAATTCACGTTAACTTTGATGTCGGTACTTATTAACTGTAAGAATAGAATACATGACAAATGAAAAACATTTTTCTAAGAGAGTGATATTTCATAGTATTGACAGCATCTCCGTGATGAGCAAAATTGAGAGTGAATGATACATTTGAATATCCTCGGTCCAGTTTTAGGACCACAAAAATATAGCCTTTGATTTTCAAGGTTCTCTGCTAAAAACTGCATATATTTATGACACATTTTGTAAATAATTTCCAAAAATTGCAGGTATATCCTCTGAGAGATGTCACCTTTTAAGTAACATGTCCAGTTTTTATTCCTCTTAGATTAGGAATTTGCAATTGTTTCTATATAACTGAATAACGATTAAGTCTGTTTCCACTGTTGAAGGAGAAAAGAACTCTTATTATTTAATAAAATGGTATCATTGTTATTATTGGCATTATTGTTAGTTTTAAGTGTGATGCACCATGATTAAAAAATGTGTGCCAGCACTAATCCTTGTGTATTTTGGGTTCTCTTTGCACTTTCAGAGACAAGGAAATAGCATGGCATGAAACATGGCTCAGTTCTACTACAAAAGGAATGTGAATGCTCCCTACAGAGATCGGATCCCTCTAAGGATAGTCCGAGCAGAATCAGAACTCTCACCATCAGAAAAAGCCTACTTAAATGCTGTGGAAAAGGGAGATTATGCAAGTGTCAAGAAATCCCTGGAGGAAGCTGAAATTTATTTTAAAATCAATATTAATTGCATCGATCCTCTTGGAAGAACTGCTCTCCTCATTGCAATTGAAAATGAGAACTTGGAGCTCATTGAACTGCTTTTAAGCTTTAATGTCTATGTTGGAGATGCCCTATTACACGCTATCAGGAAGGAAGTTGTCGGAGCTGTCGAGCTGTTACTGAACCACAAAAAGCCCAGTGGCGAAAAACAGGTACGTTCCAAAGCACCGTTTTTGATAGATTTTCCTTGCAGAAGGTTTCTGTAGATATTCAGATTCTCTGTAAATTTTAAGAATTAGAAGCACGGAAGTCAAAACTTCTGATAGAGAACTAGTCACCGGCACCTGCCGCTCGTGCCCTGGCAAACCAGCCCTTCAGCGAGAACTAAAGCGGAACAAAGGAGCCCGTGGCGGCTTCCCATTCAGTGGAGACATTCCTGTGTAATGCCCAGCCTAGAATGTTGTCTGAGGCTCACTCTATATGTGTGGGTATTTTTCCTCTTGCCTTCTCATTTCCAACACTCTGCCGTAGCACGCTGAATCCGTTTGCTATTTTCCTGTTTCATCTGCTTGCCTGTTCTGGAATTCTGCATCTTACTGCAAGTAGATGTGAATTGTATCGTCTAACTTTGTTATTGTTCATTGCCAAACTCCAGTGGATTCTTTTAAATTGAGGCAAATAAAAAAAAAAAATACCTAACCACTGACTATAGGCTTAACTGCATGCCAAAATGTTGCTATATCTTAGTGTCATCACTAAATGAAAATATGCTAAAATGGCACACAATTCTACAATGTGTGGGTTTTTTTTCCTGTCTTCCTATTTTTGTTGTTGTTGTTTGACTTTTTTTTTTAATCACTAAGGAAGTGGAGAAATCATAAACAAGAACGAAAAAGGAATCTGTTCTTGTCTGTCTAGACCCTTCTGTTTGTGACTGCCCTGTATCTGAATTGTCTATTGAATCCTTTTTCCTCTCACACTGAACCCTTCACTTCCCTGCTTCAGGTCCTATTGACTAATTGCAAAGACATTGCACATACTGCGAAAATGTGCCTTTTAGAATAAAATCTTCAAATGTGTGTGATTCTACTGTAGCCATTTCTGCTGTATTGGGTAATGCACAGTCTCTGCAGAGGGCAGACTGTGAGGAGATGCTGCATTCTTTTAAAGCCAGCTCTGCTGTAACTCCTGGTATCTGCTTTACTGGAGGACTTTTATCAGAATCCTTGCCATTATTAGCAGAGCAACTTCATGGCTGGGTGTCTCCTGGAAAAAAAAAAAAAAAAAAAAAGAACTCTTGCTGCATTCTCAGAAGCCTGTGTTCTATGGTCCTTTTTTTATGCCTGTCCACCATTTACCCCTTCCCCTTACCTGACCCCAAGCTTTCAGAAAGCAACAGTCCACAAGGACAACATCTTTGCTTGTTGCTTTACTAGCTTTTTGTGGTTGGTTTCATATCCCGTTGTTTGTGTCTTACTTTCCCATCATATCGCTAAAATTTTACTGGCAGAAAATTAACCTGTTGCATCTGTCCTTTGAAACTTGTACAAACCTTGACGGGAGTGGTCAGGTCATGGTAATAAATAAAGATATATGTTATAGCCCAGGCTTTTACCGCAAAGGGAACTGCAGACACAGATAGGAATGAGTAGGAGTCTGTTTGTCTGTGTAAGTTTAAGTGCTGCTTCTTTTGTCACCTTGTGATTTTGAAATTTCTTCTAGTTATACCCCATGGTTTCTAACAACAACAACCTTGTATTGTACACCCTCTTGTCTTATGTCCATATGGGGGACCGTGAGGCCGATGTTGTGACTGCGGTCTAGATCATTGTAGATTGCACTGAATCTAAAGGACAGAATTGTCATTAAGTGGACTTTTTACATTTATTACTAAATAACTTTAGCTCTGTTTTGTAGAGAACACTGGCCATACATTTCAATGTCTCTTTAGCAAATGACATTTGTGCTGGCCAGAGTAATTTGGTGTCTGGAGAAGATATCTGCTGTTATAAGAGTGTTTGTTGGAAGATATTCAACTTCTGAGCTAAACTCTAGTCTCACAAGTAGGTCCTGGCTCCTTACAGGCACTTGATCTGAACCCTGATTATTAACAAAAAGCAGTAAAGGTTTGCAGTCTGCCAGGAGTCAGAAATATCCCAGGCCATGTGTTTCTGGAAGATTTCTCTTGTATCTATTTGCTGGCCAAGAATTTTCCTTCTGTATTTGTACATTCTAGAATTCCTCTTCGGTGAAGGTACTAAGAATAAACAACAACAACAACAAAAATGTATCTTTTTGTTTGAATTTGGTAATTTTGAAAGAACAAAACCAATGGTACATTATTGTTAGAACATAATATGTATACAATGTAGCACATGAAAGATGCTCTCTGGGCTGGGGGTGGGAGATACATTAAATCCCATTAGAGCTTGGCTGTTTATCTGTGATTTGCTTAGATAATACATCTCTTAGGTACAGCCAACACGTTTTGGAGTAAGTTTCCATAAATCTGTGTTGTATGTAGCAAATATGTTCTTGACAGGAAGTTTTTTCTCTTATAAATTATAATTTCTTAGATGATTCCTGTAATTGTTGTAAGCCATTTTGTGTATTATTATAATTTGCAGAATTTCTAGTCTCATGTGCATCCCCCAAAGACTGTGGGACACATTGCCGTTAATTCTATTGAGATAACTAAAGCCAAGTGTTTATACCTAGAAACAATAATATCCAAGTGGACAAAATAAACCTAACTTGTCCTGAAATGAGTCAAGAATAAGGATATAATATAAAAATTATACAAATCTGATTATTAGAACACTTATTTAAGAACCTAAAATGTGGGGACGCCTGGGTGGTAAGTTGGTTAAGCGGCTGCCTTCGGCTCAGGTCATGATCCCAGCATCCTGGGATCGAGTCCCACATCGGGCTCCTTGCTCGGTGGGGAGCCTGCTTCTCCCTCTGCCTCTGCCTGCCATTCTGTCTGTCTGTGCTCGCTCTCTCTCTCTCCCTCTCTCTCTGACAAATAAATAAATTTTAAAAAATTTAAAAAAAAAGAACCTAAAATGTGGGCACCTGGGTGGCTCAGTCGGTTAAGCATCTGCCTTTGGCTTAAGTTATAATACCAGGGTCCTGGGATTGAGCCCCTCATTGAGTCTGGCATCGGGCACCCTGCTCAGTGGGGAATCTGCTTCTCTCTCTGCCCTTCCTCCTACCCATGCCAACTCTCTCTCTCCTTCTCTCTCACACACAAAAGGAAATAAATAAAAATATTTAAAAAAGAACTTAAAAAGTGAGAAATGTGGATCAGGAAATATACTCTTCTATAAATTCGTCACACATTCCTTTCTTTGTCTGGAAGAAGACACAGTGTGCATGGCATCCTGAAGTCATAGGAGCTATGAGTTTCAGATTGGTTTGTGTACATTCTCCAGAGAACAAGTTACTATTTGCATATGCTTATTGTGCCTGGCCTTGTGCTGGATGCTAGGGAGTAGACATTGTTCCTATTCTTTGGAGTCTGAAGGTCTAGTTGTGAAGAGAGGAAAAATATCATGGGGATATGAGTAAGAGTGATTACAATGGAAAAGATGAAGGAGAAATAAATTCTTAGGTATTGACTGGATTTGGTATATACAAACTGTTAGTAGGTAGAAGACATGAAGAGGTAGGAAAAGGGCCTAAAGAAGAAGGAGGAAGGTTGTTTACGGGTGTATACCTCGAAAAAGTTAACTCCATTCACTAGCATAGAGACTATAGGACATGGTCTATAGGACCTGACTGGATATACTCAGTTTTTCATTTTGTTGAAATTGGCATCTAGGAGGCAATTTGAAATTTTGGACTTAAGAAAGGAGTCTGGGATTGATATATAGATGATAGTGAGGACTTTGAAGCCTCCTGTCTTCCTATCACTCTGACATTGATTTTCTTTTCTTGCTCTTATAAATTGTTTAAATGTTTGTGATTATTAGTCTTTAAATAAAAGATTTTCTCAGTGCAGCATCTAACAAACGTATTTCAGTTTTGCCAGATAAATAGATGGGTATAGATCATTATTTCCTTCCATATTTAATGCAGACCAACATAAATCAGAGTATTGAGTTTTAATGATTTATTTTTAATTTACTATCAACAAATGGAAAGAGTAATACTTAATTTCTTTCATATAGTAGACAGCATAAAGAATGTGTGATTCGGGGAGCCTGGGTGGCTCAGTGGATTAAAGACTCTGCCTTTGGCTCAGATCATGATCCCAGAATCCTGGGATCAAGCCCTGCATCAGGCTCCCTGCTCAGTGGGGAGCCTGCTTCCCCCTCTCTCTGCCTGCATCTCTGCTTACTTGTGATCCCTGTCAAATAAATAAATAAAATCTTAAAAAAAAAGAATATAGAGAAAATTTATATATATATATACATATATATATATATAAAGAACATGTGATTCTCTACATTAAGCAGGAAGATGGAACATCACATATCTTACTGGGACTGCTCCCTTGCTACAATCATTACTCTGATATTCTCTGATAATTTTATTATACTTTTCTTTCACCTTCTGAGTACCTTATTTCTCTACAGGGGATAACTGAGAGTGGTTTCTTAGCCCCAGTTTTGAGCCAATTGATTGGTTACTTGACTTTTAATTTTTTCTAGCAGACCTTTCTCCTTGACGTCATCTCAGGCCAGATTCAAGGCCACATTCAATTTCAGTTTTAGCTGCTTCAGTGCATGTTTATTGGAAACAGAGCTTTCTTTTCCATTTTCCACTTAGAAAGTGGTTCTCAGCCTTCAGCACCATTAGAATCCCTGGAAGGGTTTAATAAAACACAGATTGCTGGATCCCGCCCCATGTGTCTCTGATCCAGCAGGTCTGGAATGAGATCCCGGAACTTACGGTTCCATAGGAATGCTGCTGGTCTGGAGACAGCACTTTAGGAACCACTGACTTAAGAGGAAGTTGAAAGTTATAGAATGCCTGTGATTGTATATTTTATGTTAGGTGTATTGAACTATACTGTGCTAGCCTGGCCTTTGGGAGATTTCAGTTAATGCCCTTATATACTAATGACTAAGTGATATTTAATATATGAGAGTCTCCCAATTTTACTAATATGTTTAATATATTTTTCCATTCTTTGGGAAGAAGATTTCGCTAAACATTACTGATTTGTTCAACAGTTAAGCCTAGAGTATTTCATTTGAAGAAATTTATTTCAAAGCTCTATTGAAAAGAATATCAGACTTTAAGGGTCACCTGGGTAGTGCAGTCAAGTGTCTGGCTCTTGATTTTGGCTCAGGTCATGAGGTCAGGGTCCTGGGATTGAGCCCCTTATCGGGCTCTGTGCTCAGCAGGGAGTCTCCTTAAAGATTTCTCTCCTTCTCTCTCTGCCCCTTCCTCAACCCACTCTCTCATTTTCTCTTTCTCTCAAATAAATAAACAAGTTTTTTTTTTAAAGAATATCAGATTTTATAACTTTGAGACATCTTGGAGATTACCTATCCCAATCACTTCATTTTACAAAAAAGGGAAAGAGGGACCCAGTGGACTTGGTATTTGACCTGACTAAAAGGATCTATATATAAATTAATAGCTAGAAAATGAACCTTGAGATAGTCTGAATGATGATGCTGGAGGTAATTTTCTTTATAAAAGCAATAATACTAGATAATATTCATTAAGCCTGTCACTATGACAGGGACTGTAATAAGCATTTGTACAAAGGTAGGTGCTGTTGTTTTCCTCATTTATAAATGAAGTCATAAAAAGGTAAAATCGACATGTTCCAGGTCACAAAATGATGGAACTTAAGAGTCGTGAAAGATAACTGTATGCTCTCAAGCTGAAGCCACTACACCAGTGTGAACGGGAGTCATTGAAATCCTGAGTTAATCATCCTCATTTGGGATAAGAGATAAGTTTGAAAGAGTCTCTACATATCCATATTCAAGGGATCTTGAGGATCTCTATCTTGAATATTATAGTATTTATAATTTGGTTGCTCAATAAATACTAAAGAATGACAAAGTCATTAGAAGCTGGGAAGTGCTGGGAAGGAGGAGAGCTGAGGGATAGAGACGCTGACTTCTAACCCCATTCACCACCTTCTAACAGGACAAATCTCTCATTCTGAGCTTTTGATTTTTCTTAGCTGTTAATTAGGGTCTTAGTATGACTTTATTTGCTTCTTAAAGTCTAGTGTTCAAATTCTATAAAAGTATTTTATAAGGTAACCCATTATAATAGCATACTATCCTGTTACCACTGTATTATGCCGTAATCTATCTTCCTGTTGACAAATATCTTAATGACACAACTATTTGGAGAAGATGAAGTTCGGCATTGGCAATTTACCCTCTAGAGTGCATGACTTCTTTTTTCATTTGAAAAATGCAGTCATTGGAAACCCTATTCAGAGAGAGCAAAGGAGAATTTAATTCAGTTTACTCTTTTCCTTTTCACTTCAGTGCATGTAGGGAAACTTTTTAAAAGTAGTTTCAGTAGATTTGCTAGTACAGTTTATGACTTTAGAAACAGTGCCCATCATGTGATCAGAAAAACAAAGAGTCTGAAATAAGAGACTGGCATTGGGATGTTTCGGCATTTTTAAAAGATTTTCTTTCTTTGTTTATTAGAGAGAGAGAGAGAGAAAGAGAGAGAGTAGGGGGGGTGTAGGGAGGGGGCAGAGGCAGAGGAAGAGACTCCCAAGAAGACTCCATGCTAAGTGTGGAGCCTGACAGGGGGCCTGATTCCAGGACCCTCAGATCGTGACCTGAGCCAAAATCAAGAGTCAGACACCTGACTGACTGCTCCCCGCCAGGTGCCCCCAGCATTAGCATGTTAATGCAAATATATATCCAACCCAAAATATACCCTGCTGACTAAAACTAAAGAACATTTTTTTTTTCAATCGATATGAGTACTAATAAATATATCTCTGGTTACTGGGCAGAGAACTATGCTCTTAAATCTAAAATTTTCAGATTGAAACCATTTGCTTTCTGCCTCAAGACTTCAGATACCCTGAAAAGTTTACTTTTAACTCTTGCACTCATTTCATTTCCCTCATTGGGCTTTGGAACAAGTCCCACCGTCCCATGAACTTTCTTTCTTTTTTTTTTTTTTAAAGATTTTATTTATTTACTTGACAGACAGAGATCACAAATAGGCAGAGAGGCAAGCAAAGAGAGAGAGAGGGGGGAGCAGGCTCCCTGCTGAGCAGACAGCCCGATATGAGGCTCAATCCCAGGACCCCGAGATCATGACCTAAGCCGAAGGCAGAGGCTTTAACCCACTGAACCACCCAGGCGCCCCTCCCATGAACTTTCAATGATGCCTCATAAATGATACTGTGTGCTAAGACCATCTGTAGGCCCTAGTCTTTAGAGCCGCCCTTGCACAATGAAAAAATTTACTTTCCTCAGTAGTTAACCAATTGAGGTTACCTCTTTGGGTTATTTTTATTACAGCCTGGGTATTGACAGTAAATGAACTGAAATATATGTGTGACCATAATCTTAGGAACTATCAAAAGTCAGAGAGAGCAAGACTGAGAGGAAGAGTGGGCAAGAGAGAGAAATATAATAAAGTATTAAAGATGTTCTCCCTCAAAAATACTTACCCTATCGTGCGACATAGTAGAGAAATCATCAATTATAATTTCTGTCTATTCTGATTTAAACCATCAACAGAAAAATTGTTTACAATATTGTCTAAATATACCATTAATATGAAAAAGCTGAAACCTATCCCCAATGATGTAAAGTAGTAACCGGCTTAAAGTATTTTTTATTAACAAGTACTTTGAAAGTCTAAAAATCAAATTGAGTCTTATTATTCCACAGCAGAAAGTTTAAAAGCTATTATAACATTGAGCATAGATTGTGTTTAGTCAGCTGGCAAATGGCAATCATGAGAGATATGAATAATTCTGTCCTAAATGGAAGAAGTTTTAAAAGGTAGCCTATGTTGTACTGTTGAAATGATGACGAGGCATAAGCTAACTGGTCATTCTGACTCATCACATAACACACCATTTAACTTCCACAGTTCCACTGACATTTTATTCTTCTTGAAGACCAGCCAATTATAAATAATCTTTTTGAAACCCATGCCCTTGCTTTTTCCTTTCAGCATACCACACTTATTATGAAAGTAAAATAATAACAATCATTAAATATGTTTGCAACCACAAGAGAAAAGGGCTTTTAGCCTTTTCTAAAACTCAAGTGAAAAAAAACAAAAACAGGTTCAAGCAATTGAACAAAACTCCAAGCATTGAGATATTTCCATTCCACGGTAAGAATATATAAGGGATGCCTGGGTGGCTCAGTCCATTAAGCATCTCCCTTTTGGCTCTGGTCTGTTCTCAGGGACCTGGGATGAAGCCCCGAATCAAGCTCCCCACGAACACACACCCATGTGCGCACTCTTTCTGGCAAATAAATAAATAAATAAATAAAATCTTAAAAAAAAAAAAAAGAATATACAAATTAGAGCCCTTAGTCCCCATTTTTGGATAGAGAAGGAGTGAAATATGGTGAAGAGACTTGAGAGAGAGAAAAATTTGGATATAAATCCTGTTGGTTTTTTTTTTAAGATTTTATTTATTTATTTGACAGACAGAGCTCACAAGTAGGCAGAGAGGCAGGCAGGGAGAGAGGAGGAAGCAGGCTCCCCGCTGAGCAGAGAGCCAGATGCGGGTCTCAATCCCAGGACCCTGGGATCATGACCTGAGCTAAAGGCAGAGGCTTTAACCCACTGAGCCACCTAGGTACCCCGATATAAATCCTGTTTTATCATCTCAGGCAAATCATTTAATCTTTAGGGTCTTGACTTGCTTGTAAAGAAGAGGGGGATTATAGTCTTTACTCAACAGATTGTTGTAAACATTAACTAACACCTCAGAGTGCCTAACATTAAGAGAATTAGCCCAGTAACTCCCTCCACCTTGATACCATTTATCATTTTGTACTTACTAAATTAAATTTAATTCAAAATGCATATATGATTGAAGAGGCTAAATATTGCCCCAAGCAAATGCATTGTGAAGTTAGTGCTAGTATGGAGAGTGAGTTTATGTTAGAATAAGAGAGATTGAAACTGATGTTTCAAATATGAGCTTTGGTGAAAAGCTTTTTTGGAGTCATTTTTATTAAATTCCCCCAATCCATTACAAATGTTGTGATTAAATCTAAAAATAACATGATGTCTCAGTAAGCAATGTATTCATTGAACTTAATTAATTATAGTAGTTGAAAAATTAATCTCTAAGGAATCACAATGAGTCATTTAACAACTTTAATTAATCAAATAGATAAGGTGTTAATATAACTGGAAATTATAAAAAATACCTATTATGATTAGAATGTCTCATAACTGTTTTTCAAAATGCCCTCTTTCTTCAACTTACTATATTTACTTATTCTCTGATTAGATGCAAAATAAGTAAAATTTTATTACTGTAAAATCTGAAACATAAGAAAATGAGGATTTCAGTAGTGTGGAATTTTAAATGTTCAAGAACAAATTTTTCAAGCACTTAGAAAGAAAGAGTACTCTCATTTTCATTACCACAATTTTTTCTTTATGCAGTAATTTTCTGGATCAGTTAACTTCTAGATATATCAGTGTTCCAAGTCACTGTTGTTTGAATCATGTATTAGAAATGCTTGACAATAATTCTAAACTATGAGCTTGGAGCATTGGAGGACCAATTTATAGACTACCCAGAGGAATGGGTGGTTTCTGCAAGATAAGAGAAATTCATAATTGCAGATTTACCAACGAATCCATAGCTTTTTTTCCCTTAAATGAGATCATGAGTGAGTGGAATTAGGTTTAACTTTGCAGGATCCTCACCCCTCATGTGTGTAACCTAATTGCAGTATTTTTCCTTGATTTCTGGATTTTCCTGGGGGAAATAGATTTGTTTGATTGGGAGATACAGGTTTAATTGTTAAGCAATTCTACTGCCATCAGATATAAATGTGAATTTTTAACACAAAAACACCATGATGAATAAAGTATAAATTAGAAATAATTATGCATTTATTTAGACTTTGTTATGTGTATTATCCCAGCTCAAAATGTCAGTGGATTCTCAATTAGCAGTATATTGACTAGTTTTCGTCAAAAACAATACATAATTCGAAAAAGCAAATAGTTTAAATGCATTGTACATTTCTATTACATTATACTATAGTGGTTGCAGATCAAAGGTTACTAATAAAAATTGTTAGCAGTAGTTGGGCATTTCAATGTGCCGGGCATTCTCTTAAGACCATTTTACATCGCTGTCTCATACATCAGGAAATTGAAGCTCAGAGGAATTGAGTAATTTTCCCAAGGGAGTTCTGAGTGTAGGTACCCTGTGTTCATGGTCTTTACTCTTCCTTTGCCAAACTGCCTGGTTACTTCGGCCATCAGATACATCCAGCAAGCTCAGCCCTTGAGAGCATGCCACAACTTGGTCTTTGAGCAGCATAGAAAACTCTCTCCACATCTGACTCCACAGAAGCATCCTGAAATTCCTTCAGACCAGGCTCCTGATCCAATTTTAAGTGCCTTTCCAGTTAATGATTTTATGAAACTGGTTATCTGATGTCCTCAATCCCCCTAGATTGTTGTAGGAAAAGACTGGCCGTAATGAGGGAGCAGTGCTCGCTCTCAGCACAAGAGCTGAGAGGAGCATATTAACAGGAGTGTAGATGACACGTTGAGTAGTGCTCATCACAGCATCACCCTGTGCTTGGCCAGACCCAGAGGCTGAGGGCTCAGAGAGGAGCTTGTCTTGGAACCTGACGGTGGAGTCTGCAGAGAGGGACCTTGTCTCCTAGGCTGAAGGAGGCTATTTTGCAGACAACACAAATATTTCTCCTCGTTCATGTGTACGATAAATTGTGAAACTTTGATAGAATGAAATATCCCTCTTGTTTGTTCCCGTCATAGCCTATACACACCTTTATATTTCTTAGAATGTTATGTTGAAAATATATATCCCTTTCCCCTACCTAGTGAACTTCACAATACCAAGAAGTGTGTGCATATGTGTATATACACACACATATATGTACACACACATATGTTTGTGCATGCACACATACACCCCTTCATAATAAATATAAAGGAAAATGGAACTTTTTTTTTCCTTAAAATCCTAGTTGTTTAGGTTTTGAAGAGATTCTAAAGGTTATCTGGTGCAGTCACCCCTACAGTGTTTTTTATTTGTACCAAGCACAGGCAATATAGAATCACTCTATTATTCTTGCTCTGGAATCACTGGCTTCTGCTCCTTCTTCAGTTCTGCAGGAGCAGAGGGGAGGAAGACAACTCAAGATGAAAAGACAGGAAATTTAGTAGAATGGTTTTGGTGAGCAAAGTTTTGATAAAGGAATCATGTATTTCCTCACTTATTCTTTTATTCTGTTATTTTTATGATTTCTTTGGCTGCAACTGTGACCAAAATATGATTAAAATGTGATCATTGAGTCAATGATTTAGTAAAAAAAATGATCACAAAGAAACCCTTAAATGCAAGGAATCTAATCCAACAATAAATTGCCCACTTTGAGATAAATAAAAGTAATAATATATAATACACAGCCAAATCTATTTTGTTTTCTGTATAATACAGATTTCTTTTTTTTTAAGATTTTATTTATTTATTCGACAGACAAAGATCACAAGTAGGCAGAGAGGCAGGCAGAGAGAGGAGGAAGCAGGCTCCCTGCAGAGCAGAGAGCCAGATGCGGGGCTCGATCCCAGGACCCTGGGATCATGACCTGAGCCAAAAGCAGAGGCTTTAACCCACTGAGCCACTCAGGCGCCCCATAATAGAGATTTCTAATTGCATTTACATCCGCATTTTTGTGAGAGTAGAAGAATAGTGCCCCTGATGTCTAAGAAGTATCTGTATTTGATTATGTTAAGACATAAAAATTGAAAAAACTTAACATCAGTAAAAGAAGGAACTAGGAGCATTGCATTTCCATAAAATGATAAAAGTGTCTAAGTATTCGGTGGATGTGGGAAAGTATAATACATTGGCATATTAGATGAATTTTTTGTATATAATAATGTGATATACTCTTCAGTCTTAATGGAATCAATATAAAATATGTTTGCTTTGTACATATATAACTATTAGTTCTATCAATGAAGTGCTTAAGTTTTTAAAATTTTCATTTAATAAATTAAGTAATATTAAATGTTGCTAATTCATACCTCTCTGGCATACTTTATTCTAGAGCATAAGAGCCCATTAGTCTTTTATCATCTGAGGAGTTTTGCTTCTTCTGGCCTGACCTCAAATGACCAGTCTTAGTAAAGTACACTTTTTTTTTTTAAGATTTTTATTTATTTATTTGAGAGAGAGAGAGAGAGACCACAAGTAGGCAGAGAGGCAGGCAGAGAGAGAGGGGGATACAGGCTCTCTGCTGAGCAGAGAGCCCGATGCAGGCCTCGATCCCAGGACCCTGAGATCATGACCTGAGCCGAAGGCAGAGGCTTAACCCACTGAGCCACCCAGGCACCCGGTAAAGTACACTTTAAGTACATTCCATTTAGTGCTTTTCAGCCTAAACTTAATGTCTGACCTGCCAGTAGTGATCATTATATCATATGTTCCAGAAGCACCCTTTTGGGATGAATTTTACTTTACTATACCATGTTCTTCTTTACCTTGACCTAGGCTGCCTGATTTTCTCAACCAAAAAAGGAAAGATTAAGTATCTAACTTTGAAATCAGAGACAATTAAGAAGCATTTTGATATCATCCTCAAACCCCTTCCCCCACAAACACACACATATACACACACTGACTCCTGGAACCATCACCTTATACAGGTATGAAAAAAGTGAAGCTTAGAGTCCAGGAAACTTGCCAGTGATGACTGAGATTATCCGTTCTTAAGCCAGGTATAAAATTCAGGTTTTTGTCCAGAATAAAATAGAAACATTTTTCATAAACATCACTTTAATTCCACTTTAAATATTTTTGTGGAATCAAGAAAAAACATGTAAATATAAATAAATGTTTTAAGGCTTTGTTTTGCATAAGAGGAATATTTTAGGGTGGAAAAAGCTCAGGTTTGAGATCAGACAGACAGGAATTCAAGTCCTACCTCCACCCCTTTTTATTTGTGTGACCCAATGGTGATTTTAACATAAAACAGAAAGTGGTAAGGGCTACCCCTCACAATTATGAGAATCAGAAATTTGAAGTCCTTCATGTAAAGGGCTCAATGTATTTACATTTGAAGCAGTACCATCATCATCATCATCGTCACACCCAAGAAGCATCACCATACAAGAACCGAGCATGCCAATTCAGTGTATGTCTACAGATTCACATTTGTATCACGTTCCTAAGTTAATATGCTAATGTAGAGCGCAGGAGTCAAACTTGTTGAATAGTAATGATGAAATCTCTTGGGAAAAGCTTCCTGGATATCCACATAATAGTCAGGAGGGCTATGAATCCAAAAGAGGTTGGAGGGAGCCAAGAAGCTTGACCCTTACTTCAAGGAGGTCTAAAAGTTAGGAGAGAGGAAAAGGGCCAGGCTTATAAAACCATAGTGAAGTTTAAATAAGTACAAACATGCTATTAATTATCACATAAAATGTAGCTTCACTCTCAATAAAGACAAAGAAAAGGAAAAATTTTGATAAAGGAAAATGATTGGAGATGATTCCTTAGAGGAATAAGCAGATCCCCTCAGGGATATTTTTGGGAGTATGTTTTCAGACAGCACTGAAATTCAGTATTGTCAGATAAATGCAAGATATCTGCTCACCTAGGTCACATCATCTCTTTTAATGGATGAAATAAAGCAGATCAAATTTATTTTGATCACCTTTAAGGAAAAGACTGCCACCTGGTGAATATTTGAGGTTGTTAAAAATACATGGAATAGTTTTAAACATCTTCACGAACTTAAAAATTAGTCATAGACTTTATTTTTCTTTATTTTTTTCAGTAGATTGAAGTTTTTGCAGTCCGAAGTGCTAGCAGAGATCTTGTTAAAGCACTGCAAAATTAAAAGTTTCCATGATATTTGTCTATTTTTACCTGATTTTATTAACAGGTGCAATTTCATCTTTTATAGATCATCTAATTCAGATTGAAAGTGACCATAAAAAAACAAACAAAAATTTATAAAGCAGCATGATCTATACTTTTTTGGATTCCTTTTTTACTTAGTTATATAGCAAAATTAAAAAATAGATATTTTAAAATTACTATCATGTCATGCAAATATATCCCATTTGTTACAGAAAATCTGATCCAAAAGCAAAAAGCAGGAGATCATTTTTCACTGTATAACCAGCTCTGTAGTGGGAGTCTGGTTTGGTTTTTCCTGGGACTTTAGCCCCTTCTGTATATTTCACCTGGGACATGAGAAGTAAGGAATTAATCCCCAATGTTTTCATCTTCTAGTAAAATGTTGCCCCTCCATCTATCCTAATATATATAATATATATATCTCTATATATGCAGATATATATATATATATACATATATATATATAGAGAGAGACACATTTAAAATAGAGGTTAAGGAGTCTTAGCAGGTTGCTGCAGAGCTCATAAATTGCTGATGGTCTTTCTTGTATCTCAAGATTCAAGTTCACTGCTTAAGAAACTCAGTGGAGGAAAGAAAAAAAATGATTCTTTCCCTTCACCTGTGCCTTTCTCAACATTCAGTAAAAAACCTACGTTATATTTTCTTTAGTTGTGAGCAGAATAAAGGCATCATTCCATTAGAGGAATAAGGGTGCCCATCACTTTTCTCTTACCTAGAAAGCTTTGCTACACTCTTCTCACTGTCAATTCCTAGAAATTTTCCAAGTGTTATTTCAGTTATTTTTATGCAATCTCAGAGAAGTTTTAAAAAAACAACTTATTTCAGTAACACTGCTTAGATTTATGGCCATAGTTTTCATCTTGAAAGACCATTTTTTTTGTGGCCTCATCTTGCCTAGATGCTTACCGATACAAACACATTGTGTGGTATTGATAGATCTCGTATTCCAATTTAATTCGCTAATTCTTTCTAATGAAGCTTTTTTCTCTTTAATTTGGTGCATCACATGATCACTACTACATAAATACAAAAGCTCATCTGAGCTGTTGATGTTGCATTTGGGTCTTTTAAAACAAAGTCATTTTTCATAATGTTCTTGTACAGTGATGGTCTTTGTCGGTTCAATTTCTTCTTGAATTTATGAATTCCAGTCTGTTTCTTGGGCATAAATCACTCTCCAAACCTAATCAAATCCTGGTCTTATTTTCTTCTGCTGGCTACATAACACTATGTCCATCATTAATATTAAGTAACGATTTGTCAAATAGATGGTAGATGGATGAATATGGAACATTAAAAATTCCCATTATCGCTCATGAAAACAAACTAATCAAAGAACAATCTGACAAAATAAAATTAATCAAAGAGCTGTGAGCTTTAATTAAGGTAAAATATTCATTTGGATCATTTTCAGAGTGAAAACAAGATTATTAATATCTTCGTTATGAAATTTTCTGGGAAGATTTTTTTTTTTAAATTTTAGCCTCTCTCTCAGAACAAGGCTCTATAGGACTGTGAGTAGGTATAACATTGAGGAGCCTCACCACATTTTGAAAAGTCAAAAAGTCAAAGTTCCATGTAAAGTCTGCAGATTTCCTTGCAGAGGTGGCAAAATTTCCATAAAAACCTGTAATTGTTGAAAAAATATGAAGCACACTTCCAGCTTTCTATAATATATGTATTCTATAAGATATCTATCTATCTGTCTATCTAGAGAAGGTATATCTCCGGGCAATGTGATTTAGGTTGAGTTTTTGTTTTCTGCTTTTGTACTTTTGACATTTTGTAAAAATCTTCAGGCAATAAGGACACATAGGTATTGTAATAGGAAAATGTCAATGCTTGTCTCAAAGATCATAATACTGGTGCATACCACCACAACAAAGGCAGTCGGTGAGCAGGGAATTATTAAATATAATATGGGCAGGTTAGGCATCAATATAGTTACCATTGTTTCTTGGAATAATTATTTAATTATACTATTATAATAATCAACAAAAGGGACATAAAATTTTGGAATCTTACAGCCACTCAATAGGCCAGTTCTTTGAATATTCATAAATGAAATTCAAAATTTTATTCAGTAGTCTTAAACTTAATTTCCTTATTATTAACTTGAAAAATAAAACTACAATTACAGTAATCATCATATATATGATATATAATATATATAACAATAAATTTCAATATTATAAAAGTAAAGTTTATTTTTTCCTCCTTACATTTACGTCAGTCCACCTCTGTCAGAGCACTCTTGTGTTAAGGTCACTCCATCCTGTGTGTTGACAGGCAATGCTATTCCCTCCCAAGGTGAAGCTGTTGAATGATGTGCTGGAGGCCACAGCAATGGCAGATGAACCAAGGTCTCCTGACTCCTTAGCCTCTGTTTTTTGTTTTTATTTTATAGATCTGTTATTTTGAGAGAGAGCTGCAGGCGAGTTGCGGGGGGAGAGGCAGAGGGAGAGAAATTTAGAGAAGACTCTGGGCTGAGCACGGGGCCCTAGGCAGGGTTTGATTTCAGGACCCGTGAGATCATGGTCTGAGACAAAATGAAGAGTCAGATGCTTCACCACCTGAGCCATCCAGGCACCCCTCCTCTGCCCCTATTAAGGTAACTGATCCAACCACACAGCCCTCTGTACCCGGTCAAAACCGCCAGGCGTTCAGATGTCCGACCCTGCAATGCTCCGCTAACTTACAGCCACATTCATATCTTCTTAGCTTCAGGGCTGGTTCCAGATTTTCACTTTGTTTCTCCTCACTCATGAGAATCATTTTGGTTCCCATCCTGGCATTTTGGAGCAGGATGTTTTTTCATTAAGACACACAATCAATGTAATTTTTGCGACATCTCCCGCTGCCAAAAAAGGACCTATACGACATTTTTTATTATCTTTTCTGTTTAATAGGTACTGTGACTGAGAAAAACCCTTAGAGTGAATTTTCTGCTTGTAGCATAAATTCTTTAACAGCATGCAATAGTTCTCTCTCTCTCTCTCCTGCTCATGCTCTCTTTCTCTCACTCTCTCTCTTCTCTCTCAACTAACTAACTAAATAAATAAATAAAATCTTTTAAAAATTAAGTATAATGTGAATACTAAATCTCTTATAAGGGCTAGAAGTTTGCATGTGGACAAAATTTTCTCTGCCTATAAGTAAAGCAGATATTTAGCCACTGCAAAACTCTATTCTCATGGCATACATTCTCATAGATTGGTTACCTGTTTGAATGAATTAGTGCCTGGGCTACACTGAATAATGTTGGGGCTGAAGGGAAGGACCAATAGATTTGATTAGTGAGATGAAACTGACATTAACAATCTTTATGGGGCGCCTGGGTGGCTTAGTGGGTTAAGTCTCTGCCTTTGGCTCAGGTCATGTTCTCAGAGTCCTGGGATGGAGCCCTGTATCAGGCTTTCTGCTCAGCAGGGAGCCTGCTTCCCCCTCTCTCTATGCCTGCCTCTCTGCCTCCTTGTGATCTCTTTCTCTCTGTCAAATAAATAAATAAATCTTTTAAAAAATTTTATGATAAAAATTCACAAAAAAACTAACACTTGGAAAAATATTTGAAATTGATGATAGACCAAAAAAAGATTTAATATATTTAAGAAAAAATGATGGGAAAAAAAAGGTAAGCTCTACCATTCAAAGAACGTATCATTACAATATTTCAAAAACAAATTCTAATATTATGAGACTAGTATAACTTTGGCATCAAAATCCAAAGAGGGCAGTATGAGAAAGGAAAATATATGGCCCATCAAAAACATAAAGGCAAAAATCTTCAGCAATACTTTAGAAAAATCTATTATGCCTTAATAGGTAAAGAAGGAAATAAATGATTATCTCACTACATGCAAAATAAAAAAAATAAAGCATTGGGAAATATATATCTAGTCATGATAAGAAAAAAAAAAAACCAAACTGAGAAAACCAGAATAGAGCAAACAAAAGACTTTCTTTAACTTGATTTAGAGAATCTACCAAAAACCTGTATTTTATGTCATTCTAAATAGTGAAATATTACGAACATTCATATTAATATCAGTAACAAAATAAGAATTCTCATTATTGCTCCCTCCATGTAGCACTTTACCAGAGGCTCTATTTTTTGAACCAAAAAAGTAGAAGTAAAAGATATAAAGCCTAGAAGAGGTGGCACCTGGGTGGCTCAGTGAGTTAAACATCTGCCTTCAGCTCAGGTCCTGATCTTGGGCTCCCAGCTCAGTGGGGAGTCTGCTTCTCCTCCTTCCTCTGCCCCTCCCCCAACTCTTGGGCTCTCTCTCTTTCTCATGATCTAGCTCTCTTGCTCTCAAATAAATAAAATCTTAAAAAAACAGACTAGAAGAGATTAAAAAGTATATTCAGATATTTTGTCTACAGAAAAACAATATAATCCACAAATTACTATAATTAATTAGAGAGTTTATGAAATTCATGGTATGAAACATTAATATAGAAAACCCAAATGCATTCAAGACACTAATCTAAGCTCTTTTATACATCATCAATACTAGCTTCAACAAGCTATATAAAATTGTATGTAAAGATACACAAATATATAGTATATACTTAACAAAAAGAGAATATGTTCAGCAGTAACAAAAAAATTGTCTAGGATATATCTGACATAATATGTGCAGAAGCTTCAAGGGGATCTTATAAAATGTTGTTGAAAGCTCCTTCATTTCTAACTGAAAACTGAGCCTTTCTAGCAATATCCATTACCCTCTGTACCTTGTTCCTCGTTGGCTCTTTTCCACCGTTGTTCGCTCCTTTTTTTCTAACCCCTTCAGCCCCCATTAGTTCTATACAGTATTCCCATTGCTGAAATATTTTGGCCCAAGATTTATGGTCACACTCCTTAGCAACGGCCTTACCCAAATTCTCTGTTGATACATGCAGGTAATCCTAGAATTACACTGGCTTCTTTAACCTACTTTTCTTCTTCCCAAACAATTGTCTGGAGCTCCATCTTACCTCAGCCCCCCACTCCCATGGCTGTACCAAGAATTGTTATCGTCCTTATTATGCCACCTCCACGGCCACAGTTTCTTTCCTGCTACTCTATCTAGTGTCACACACTAACCCATGAGCCTTCGCCCTCATGACGTCACTTCCTTGACTAATATTCACTAGTCCATCATTGATGCCAGTCATCTAAAGACAAGTCTTCCTTCAGTCCCTTGATAATTATCTGGTAAAATTCCATATCTGCATTGGGATAACCAGAGAGACTTCAGAAAAATAACAGTTTCAACTACTTTCACTCTAAATGTTTGATCACCAACTACAGCTGGGTATTTTGCTGTGCTGAGCAATCTTTCTATATTTCCTGGTTACGTATAATCTTCCACTTCCTTAGATGATGAGTTCATTTTTTTTTCCCTCTTTTTCCTCAAACACCCAACATGTCCTCTTTCTCAGATGTCCTATGTTTCTTATTTTATTAAGAAAATAGAACCAATCATGAGAGAACTTCCATATATTTCCACCACCATACCTAACCTTAATATATGTCTTAATATTCCAGTATTTCACACTATCCCTGGGTTTTTCAGTATCCTCTACTGCTTCTTCTTTATCTTCTCAAACTTCAAAATTTAAAATGTCAGAGAGTTCAAAATTCTAACTTCTCTTTTTTCAACCCTCTCTTCTCACTTGCTAAGTGACATCCTTGCTTATGGCCTTCAATACTGTTTGTATGCTGATAACTCTCAAATATCTATCTCCGCATTTCTAGTATCTTACACTTAACAGGCAAAAACCCAATCTTCATTGTACCCCAAACCTTATTTTCCAGAGTGTTTTCAGTAGGTTGTAGCTCCATCTCTCTAAGCCAGGAAGTTTCCTCATCACTGATCTTTCTTTGTGATCTTAGAGCTCACATCCAATATTGAACTCATTAGCAAATTCCACTCATTTTACCTGTATAAGACAGAACCACTTCTCCAAACTTTTACTGCAATTTGTTTTTAGCCATCTGAGACTCTTCCTGTGTTTATTGCAAGTCTTATTTGATCATTGTTAATTTTCCTGCTTCCGTCTATCCTACCCTTATTCCATTTGCAACACAGCAGCCTGTCATAGGGGGTAAGAAAGTGTTACTCCTCTGTTCAGAATACCCCAGTGGTTTCTCATTACACTAGAAGTGAAAGCCAGGGTCCTTAAAATGGATTCAAATACGTCTGCTGCCCCTCCCCTGCTACTTTTTTAAACCTTGTCTTTTACTAATTTTTCTACTTGCCAACTGTACTCCCATCAATTTAGCCAAATACCCGAATCATGCTCATGCCTCTCTTTTTTGCCTCTGTTGTTCCCTCTTCCAACAATGCTCTGCTCTTAGATATAAGCTTGGTGCTCTCTTTCTTCAACTTTCTACTCAAATGTCACCATACCAGTAAGACTTCCCTGTCATGCCTCAATAAGCAGCAATCTCATCTTACCTCTGGAGCTCTTCTTTTCCTCTTACTCCACTGTATTTTTCTCTGGGGCCTCTACCATTTGATATTCATCCATTCACTGATTTACTCATCCACTTATTCATTTATGTTGGATGTCTTTCTCCCTCCTCTCTTTTTAGAATGTAAGTTGAATGAGAACAAGGATTTTGTCTGTCCCATCCATTGCTGTATTTCCCACACTTTGAAAAGAAGATTGGCATAAGATGGGTGCTCAAAAGTATCACTAAATGGCTAGATGAATAAAAATTAACGCGTGTAGATTATAACAAACACGAGAAAAACAGCTAATGTGCAAGGGAGTACACACATACATATAGAATAAGAACCCAGGGCTTAAGTTTGGTCCCTGGGAAGAAACAATGCTGAAAGGATGAATAGGGGAAATAGAACCCCATCAGTGAGACTGAGAAAGAATAACCAGAGAAAATAATGATGTTAGTGATAATGATCATTTTAATAATAATAGGTTGTGTTTTACCAAATATTATATGCAAAACACTTTTACATTCATCACCATTCTTAATCCTTAAATGAATGCTATGAGATAAAGACTATAATTATTTCCATTTTACAGGTGAGAAGATTAAAGTTTGGGAGTGTTATATAATGTTTCCAAAACTACAAATGAATATTAGGACCATGTTTGAGCTTATACACTATTATCCAGAGGAAATAGAGTTGTGGAAGGCAAAAGATGGTGACTTTAAAAAATGACACTGTGATCAAATACTGTCAAGTGAAATTAAAACCAGAATCATTGATCAGAATTAATGTGCAGTTCTTACAAAATTAAGTATAAACTTGGCCCATTAGCTACATTTTCAACAAATAAAAGGTTTCATGTAGATATCATTTAATAGATCCCCTTTCAATGTAACAGATATAAAGAGAGACAGTCTTTAAATTAAAAGTGATGTTTGTGAGTTAAATGATCTAGAAGTTAGAAATAACTATCCTCTAATTACTCTAGTGATTACACCTTGCCTTGTGATTTAAAGTCGCTATTTGTTTGATATCTCCTTAGGAGTTGAAGAAGATTTTCCAGCTCTTTACCCAAGATGTAAATAGTATTTAGTAGTTATTTACGATCTATCTTTAGCAGTACATAATAGAGAGCACATGCCATTTTAGGAGCTACAGAGCTTACATTTTCAGTAATGAAAAGGACGCGTACCAAGCTATGATATCTACACTTACAAAACTCGCCTGCCAGGAAATTATTGCTCTACCTTTCGGATGAATCAAGCACTATAATTGGGACTGTGTTTATGTGCAGAGAAACAAATGAAAGTGACAAAACTGAACAAGAGTGTTTTCTGCTCTTTCTCCAGCCTTGGGCTTGTCACAGAACACTGGTGCCTTCCTGTTATTTCTTGATTTATAGATTACAAGGTGCTTTCACATTTCATCTTTGCCACAACCCTCTGAGAGTTAACTTTGAAAGTGCTTTGATATATATGTCTCTGGGTCTTATTCTACAATGAGAAATATCTTGAATAAATGTCCACATTTCAAAATGGGAAAATGGAAATGCAGAGAAGTTAGCTGGCTTTGTCATTTGTACACAACGAAAAGTGGTGGAGGCCAGATTTAATGCCTGTCTTCTTCCTCTTGATGCCTGGGCAGTTTCCGAGATCTCACAACTGCTTTACACATAAGATGGGTAGTTAGTGATTAAGAATTTGGACCCTGGAGTCAAGCTGCATGGGTCTCCTTGTGATCATGGGCAATCTATTTAATTTCTTAAAAGCTTATTGTCCTTTTTCATAAAAGGGGATGATAATAATAACAGCTCCTTTCAAAAATGATTTTGAGTACTAGCTAAGCTGAGGCATGAAATCGCCTAGCATGGGGCATTGGCACATGTTAGACACTCTGTACTTATTATTATTGCCTGTGTCACTCTAATCAGACTCCAAGCATATTTTTTTAAAGATTTTGTTTATTTATTTGACAGAGAGAGAGAGAGATCACAAGTAGGCAGAGAGGCAGGTAGAGAGAGAGGGGGAAGCAGGCTCCCTGCTGAGCAGAGAGCCCGATGCGGGGCTCGATCCCAGGACCCTGGGATCCTGACCTGAGCTGAGGCAGAGGCTTTAACCCACTGAGCCACCCAGGCACCCCCAAGCATATTTTTTTATTAATGGTGTCAATCAGTTAAATGATTTTTGCCTAATCTTTGTTCATTCGGTTCAAGTATGTATCATATCCAAGTTATTGTAGAATTATATTTACTGTGTGCCTTGTACACCCTATTCAAGTCAATGCAAACTATATCTACTTGCTGGTATTTTTAATTAAAAGTAAACTTTAAGTAGGCTGACAGTAAAAATATATAGCCAATTAAATGTAAAATACTAACTCTAAAAAAATAAAAAGAGTTATTGATATTACAGGATTTATACTGAAGGTGTCACGGACCAAAGCTTGGGGAAAGTTATAGGCAGTGTGTAGGAGAGCCCTGAAAGGAGGTAAGAGAATCAGAAAGGGCGTTATATGGATGCCTTACTCACTGTTCTGACAAACTACGTTTTTGAAAATGGCTATTTCCCTCTTCTTTTAAAAAACAAATTATAATAGCTTCCCTTTCCCCTACCTCCAAGTACAGAGAAAATGGCAGGTTAATGACAGTTCAGTTTTACTAAAGGGCATCATAGCAATGATGACATTTAAGTTGGGTTTTGAATGTTTGGTAGAATTTGATAAGTGGGAGGGAAAAAGAAAGCGATGACAGGAGCGTTTGGAGCTGCCATGATTAGGCCATAGGCCACATGTGAGGGCATAGTACAAAGTAGATCTTAATACACAGAGCTGGACCTAATTATAGGCATCTTGGTTTATCAAAAAGTAGCTAAGGTATAATTAGGTGATACCAAGGACAATGTGTGATATAGATTCTCAACTGATGTTTGAAGAACCTAAAACAAGGAGCCTTTATGTGAATACCTATGCTACAGCTCTCCCACAGGACAAAAACAAAACCTCAGGGCAATCGCTCCAGACTGATAAATACAGTATTAATTCTAGTTCAGATATCTAAAGCATTCTCACATTTCATAGAGGGATATACCACAACCCGTGCAAATTTCTCTCTTTTGGAAAACATTCAGGCATACCGCAATTTCTACCATGACATACGATGGAATAAATATAAAGAAATATTCTCATGGTAATTGTTTCTCTGTAGGAAAGATCCGTCCACGCGAGACTGTGGTTTCCAGAATTTATATAAGCACCAAAACTTTCCAACAAGAATGTTGTCATTCATATTGCTCTAGGTTTTGATGAGAGAGGGAATTTTTATCCATAATTCCTTAAATTTGGCAGTATTATGCCCAAAATATTGTAGTTCACTGTTGTTCTAATTTGCCTGTCCCTGACTATAGTGAGGAAGATCACCCCAATGTTTCTTTCTGAGCTTTTGATTTTATTCTGTGAAACTTTAGTTTATAATTGTCCATTTGTTCATGGGGTTGTTTTTAAAACTTTATTTTCAGTTTATAGGTTTTCTTTGTATGACATGAATATTAAGTACGTTTCATATATGGCGAATTTGTTTTCCCGTAGTTTACTTTGTGACTTTATTTATGGTATCTTTGGTCATTCTTCTTAAGAATTGTGTAATAAAATATGTAGTCTTCTGTTCTGTGTTTCCAGTCTTGCTTCAGGAGTTCTCCCCAACCCTGGGGCTATCCAATTATTTTTTCAAATTCTTTTCTAAAATTGTGTTACTTTTTCTTTTTTACATTTAAATATGTACTCCATCTCGAATTTATTATCATAAAATGAGATAGGGATCAATTTTGTTTGTTTGGGTAGAGAATTGTTTCAGTGCCATGTAATGTGTGAACCACGTTTTCCAAATGAATAGAAATTCTAATTTTTCACACATGAAGTTCCTATATATAATAAACTTAATTTTGGTCAAAACTCTATCCAACTAATTTATATTTCTTGTGGTATTCTCTTGTCATATTCTCATATCATAGTCTCCATTTTAAAATTTTTATAATTCATGGCTATATATTCTTCCATGTTAACTAATAAAATAATTTTGTCAAGTTATAAATAAAAGAACATAAATAGAAAAGATCCCAAGTGAAATGTTATTAAATGTATATATTTCTTTTGAGGCAGTTGGCATAATGAAGATATTAATTATTAAGAAACATATTTCCTCATACTTTAGATCTTATTTTATGCCCCATGTTTTACTGTTTCTTCTTATAAGTTTTATTAATTATTCATTAATTTTTGTTCATAAGTATTGCATATTTTGTCACTATTAATAATGACCAATTTTTCTTTCTATATGTAATCAGGTCTGATTATAACTTATGTTGCTAATAGAATATGGATTTTTGTATATGAATCTTGTATTTAAGCTTTACTAATGTTTCTTAGAGTCCCCTCAGCTTTTCAAAATATATGACCGTTTATCTGCCAAATGGAGATAAATTTGTGTTTTGTTTTAGTATTTTTACTGGTATTTTATTTCCTAATCTTATTGCATTAGGCAGAAACTCCAAAATGGTGAATAATAATGTTGAACATAAACATTTAACTTATTTCTAATTTTAAGAGGAAAACCTTTCACTCTTTATCATGAAGTTTTCTATCAGTTTTTGGTAAGTACTTTTTCTCATAGTCAGGAACAGGGGTGGATTTTACCAAACACCCTTTCATATACAGTATCATCACACTTAAAAAATACTGGAAGGTTTTGGAAACACTTTACGTTGGCACTCAATAAGTGTTTATTGGCTCATGTGCCCTTGTTTATTATTCATGTGCCAGCAGGGGAGCCAAGTTGGGAAAACTGCACAGTCCCTGCCCCCAGGAGCTTACATTCCAATGCAGGGACTGACTAACAGTCCTGGTGGATGTATATTAAGCTCCCACCAAGGGCCATACTCTGTTCTAAGTTCTTTACTGCAATACCACCTAGTCCTCCTAACAGTGCTACAGTACGTACTTTATCGTCCCATTTTACAGATAAAGAAAGTGAAGCACAAAGAGATGAAGTAACTTGGCCACTGCCACCCAGCTAGTGCAAGGTAAAACCTTTTTGTAAACCTAGGCACACTGACTCCAGAGTTCATGCAAATATACAGATGGGAATGAATGACTGTGAAAAATATAATGTTAATCAAAAGCAATTACATTTCTGAAATAAAATCTTATTTTTACACTGTGTTTTATTCTTTTCATTCACTGTTGAATCAAACTTGGTAACAATTATTGTAGTGGTCTTCTTTCTAGAGAATTTTAACTTCATTTTCATTTTCCTTTTGATCTTCGGCTTTTTTTTAAGAAGAGGATTTCTTCCTTTGTTGACACCAAAATTTTTGGTTATTTATTGCTTCTTTAAAATATTGAAGTAGTAGGGGTGACTGGGTGGCTCAGTAGGTTAAGCATCGACACTTTTTTTTAAAAGATTTTATTAATTTATTTGAGAGAGAGAGAGAGAATGAGTGGTGGGGAGAGGCAGAGGAAGAGAGACAGAGAGAAAGAAGAAGACTCCCTAGAGCAGGAAGTCTGATGTGGGTTTCAATCCCAGGACCCAGAGATCATGACCTGAGATGAAGGCAAAATCTTAACCGAGCCACCCAGGTCCCCCTAAGCATCAGACTCTTGATTTTGGCTCAGGTCATGATCTCAGGGTTGTGAGATGGAGCCCCATGTCAGGCTCTGCACTCAGTGGGGAGTCTGCTTCTTTCCCTCTCTCTCTGCCCTTCCCCTTGCTCTTTCTCGATCTCTCAAATAAATAAATAACTCTTAAAAAAATAAAAATAAATAAAATACAAAACTAGGGGTGCTTTGTTAGCTCAGTTGGGGAGCATATGATTCTTGATATCTGGGTTGCGGTTTAAGCCCCATGTTGAGCATAGAGGCCACTTAAAATAAATAAATTAACTAAATAAAATAAAATTATAATTACTTAAAAAATACAAAAGTAGGGGTGCCTGGGTGGCTCAGTTGGTTAAACATCCAACTCTTGGTATCAGCTCAGGTCTTGATTTCAGGGTGGTGAGTTCAAGTCCTGCTCTGGGCTTGGAACCCACTTAAATTAAAAAAACAAAAAAACAAAAATAAAGGTAAGAACTGACACCAAGAAAATAAACAATAAGTATAAAATAATATGGAAGCCCAAACTAATACTATTATTATTCATGATAATATCATTAATGTGATATTATTATTAATAAACCAGTTGCTCCTCATTAAAAGAGGCCCACATGCATATAATAAATGAAGGAAAATCTATGTTATTCATATGAAACTCAGTAAAAACAAAAGTACATATTTTCTCTTTATTCTCCAACCTTAAATCCTACCCACCAATTGCTAGGTTACAGTGAAATAGTTTAAAACTGAATTCCAAACTATTTTCGGATATTCTCTTTCTGTCTTTTCTGCTTCAAGTATCTTTACTGATTAACTGTATTACCAAACCCCAGGCACCATACAAATAAACATTTGAATTAACTCCAGTATTGCAAGATTTCTTCCTACCTACCTGGAGGTGAGTCACTTAATATTTGGTTATAATATTTTCTGAAAAATTTGCTCCTATAGGACATATGGGTGATGTAACTTCTGAATACTATTATAACTCATATGCCTTTTATCCTAACAGGAGAGGCGCGGCTAGATGCAGTATTCTTGACTCATATTCACTGTACTAAAAATTGTGGGTAGATACAATGACATGTCTTGCAGATTTTAATGAGAGAAGATAAGAGGTTTGATAGTTGCATCTCCATTGTTACCCACTCATTCTATAGATCTGATGATTTCACACTTCTCCTCTTTTCTTTCTTTCTTTCTTTCTTTTTTTTTTTTTTTTTTTAGGTCTTTGAAGTCTGGAATTTTTTTTTAACCCTTCGAAATCTGGGATATCAGCAGGATGTGTCTAATCATATGTCATTGTTTTCCCATTGTTTCAGCCAAAGACCTGATGAGCCCTCTCAGTGTATAGACCCAACATTTCCTTAGAATAGGAAAATTTCCCTTGCTATTTGTGCCTCATTTTTTGGTTATCTTCTCTCCATCTGTTCTTTATTTTCTCCTTAAACATCATTTATTTACATGTTATGTCTTCAGGATTTCACCCCAAATTTCCAGAATTTTCCCTCATAAAGTAAACATCTGTGTGTATGTGTGTTTGTGTTGTGATCTGTTTGTTCCACTTGACATTTTAGGACATTTGTAACTATAGAACATTCTATCTTTGAATAAAGATGTAAAATGTATTTTTTATATCAAAAATAATGCTTGCTTTCTTTTCTTTCCAGACACCTTTCAAATTCTTTAATTACCTCTCCTAAGAAACAACTCTCTGGTTAATGCTTTCTAGTTGAAATTCTCATTTGAGTTTTCCAATTTCAATTAAGCCAGATCTGAAGATCTTCTTAACTTGGAGATGCAATAAATAAAATTCAAGGATATCTGTGAACGAAGATGAAATGGAAAAAAAAATCTTTATTTTTACTAACTTCTAAATGGAATATATATTTTCCTTTGATTATGAACATAAGCCAAAAAAATTAGTTTTGCTAGAAATTCTCGTGTCTTTGTCAATAGCAGAAATCATAGATATTTTCCTATCATATATCCATTTTACCATATACCTGATATATTTACATGTTGGCCATTACTTCAAAATTAGTCTAATTACCTGCCAATAGATCTTTGTATTTAATACATTAATAAAAAAGAATATATGTTACTATATCATGTATTTATCTTTAAATAGATTTTAAATATATTTAAGTACTTTTTGCTGTATAATACCATGCATTTATGTTTAGAAACATTCTTCTTTCTGAATAAGGGTTCCCAGGCTGCTCCATATTTTGTGAGGGACACGAAAACTGGAGAAACACTGATTTTGAGTCATATGCGCATAATAGTGTCTGATTCCTGTTAAGCTGTTTTTTGCAGTTATTTTCTGGATTAAGGGTTTCATTAGATGTCAGATCAAACTATTAGTGTCTTCAAGACTTCAACCACTCAGAAGCAGGGGAAAGCACAAGAGTCTTTGTTCTTATAGATCAGCTGTGAACATATTGATAAATCATTCGTCCTGTGCTGAGACCAAGAGCAAAGGGAATTTCTTTTTCTGCACAGTAGAACTTTGAATTCTGTTTAGTCTTTCCAAGCAACAGTATGGGCCTTAAGTAATAAAGTTGACTTTGTTTAGATAAGATTGTAATCTAACCATTCATTTGTTCATCCATCTGTCTCTTTATTCATTCAGGTATTTATTCATATGACAACTATTTGGTTTTTGTGCATGTGGGTGTGGTGTGTGAAAATTTCAAATTCTAAATAACTGATATTTAATGAATTTTTAAACATAACTCTGAGTTGAAACTCCCTTATGCTGATTTGAGTTTGACTGAGTATATGAAAGAGATAAATTTAATATTTATAATCCTGAGTTTTAAAAAATGAAGGTTTTGATACATTAGACACAAATATTGATGCTAAAATCAAGATGATACTAAAGAATTCAACAAGTTTTTATTGAAGCACTTTAAAAAGGCCTCATAAATTTTCTATTATCGTGCCATCAACTGGAATATTTAAAAAGTGATTAAACCATAGAAATTTCATGTTAGAGTTGGGATATTGTTTTTCATACAGCAGATATATTAGGAGGAATTCACAAGCTAATTAACTAATTAAGAGGAGAGCCAGAATAGAATGTGGATCTATTTAGTCAGTAATTAAGGACACTCTAAATATTATAATACAAGTAAATTTCTTTTACTCATTTTATACAAGCCACTATATAAATGCTAATTTAAGGAAGTAGGTATCTTAAATTGGATGAATGTTACTCTAGGACGAATTTCTCTCCTAGAAATTTATATTTCAGTATTGACAGTTCAAAAATGTCTATCTTAGTGGCAAAGAGACATTTCTATATTTGGGTAGATATTTCTATATTTGGGTAGAATATCATACTTTAGACTTTAAACTATATGCCTCAGATTGGTGCTGAATCACTTCAAGGTGAAGATTTTTAATAAATTTGAGAAAAGCAATCTACTTACAAGTTAATGGATTCTTTGTATTCAGCACTTTTAATGTTCATCACTTTTAATGTTATGTGGCATGAAAATGATTCCATTAATAATGTAAATAATGTTATGGTAAGGTTGACAAAAAGCATTGAACAAATATTCATTAATAGGGCTTAGACCAGAGATCCTTCCAGTTCTGCAATATAAGAAACAACTTTTCCTTGGTTTTAGGATACTCTTTTAATTGCATGTTCTACTTTGTTGTGGATTACTAAGTGAAATATGCCATTCAACCACTTGAATTTATATTAAAAAAATGGCATGTATATGTGTTGTTTGTTTATTAGTGATGTGAGTATATATTTTTATGCTTGTATGTTTGTCTGGGTGTAATGCTTTTATGTCTATAGATTTTATCTCAGCTAAAAGTCATGCATGGTGTGATTTTCATCTACAGGTTTCATCTACAAGCTCATGATATTCACATCTATCCTTAAATATGCCAGATGGCAAATTTAAAAAGAAAAATTGAAAAAAAACACCTATTTTTCTATCAAAATCATGTTTAGGTAATAGCTACTGAGTACCTACAGTGGCCTATTTATTTATTTTAATGTTGGGAGCTTTGCTCTTCACCCATAACATTGGAACCACAAAAGGAAAGAGAGAGAGAGAGAGCTACATGTTGAAGATACTCAATAAAGCAAAGAAGAGAGATTGGGACAGAAAGTAGATTGGTTTGAAATGAAGTATGAAAAAGGGGAAGCAAGCTCATTTTCTGAATTTTCTAAAAGTTTCTGAGATCCAGTGTCTTACATTGCTGACTTTTAAAAAGTTCTGAATATTTAATAGATAACAAAGTTATATCAACTTACAAACAACCTGGGCTGCCAGAGCCAAAAACTGAGGGGTATATTTTACCTTCCATTTTCTCTCACCTTCTGTGATTGACTGTGATTGGGTCCTTTGCAATGGAGCTGGTTTCAGTTACTCATTGGAAAGCTCAGAAATCTGATTCCATGACGTCACACAGGAAATGACAGTCACAATGAGTATCATAATCTGCAACACATACCATTAGGCCCTTCGTTAAGTGGACAAAGGAATAGCAGCCCAAATGTTCTAACATTTCTATAAGAACCATTTAAATCTTCACTTTCCTGCTCCTAGTATATTTGCTACTTCTTAAGGAAAGTAAAATGTTGCAGAGTACTAAATTCTTGTTAATACTGAATGAAAGTCACCAAATAATTCTTACGTCTACAACATATTTTTTATAGTTAAAAGTTTATGCTAACTCTACTGCCCCATTATAAAGAATATAAAGCAAAAACACTACCCTGAGATTTTGGCGAGTACTTGGAAAATTTGCAGAACAATTAAAACTTGGTGAGAATCTGATATGATGTTGCAAACACTGGTTTCTTGTTTTTCTGAGTATTTCACATGGTACCTATTACGGTGCTAGATTTATAGTGAGTTAGTAAACATTTGATTCAGTTTGCTGAGAGATCTGGGAATGTGTCAAGTATGGCAATCTTCTGTTTGAGGGCGTGGACTGTTTCACCTTCATTTTTCTTAATTTCTCATAGTCTAATGTTGCACCAGACAATGGAGTCAATAAATATTTTTTGATTGATGTACAAGTGAATATTAAATCAAAGTAGTTATAAGCCATGGAAGTATTTTAAGAAAGGGAATTGTCTGAGAGATTAATATTTTGGAAAGTTTATCTTTGCAAAGTGGAAGGAAAGAATTAAAGGTCCTCAAGACCTGTATTTTCTCGTTATTTAGAATAGTTTGTATTTTATATTAATACCTTTTATAAAACCTTCGTGTCCCGATTTTGCTTTACTAAGGCTTCTGTTCTATTAGCTAGGTAAGTAGAGAGCCTTTTCTTCCACGCCTTCCTTTCTCTCAATCTCTCCTCTTGTTCTTTTTTTCTTTTTAGAACATTTAAAAATTTATATTTTCCTAACTTTGCATTGATCTTTGATTTACTGTTACATACATTTAGTGCCCCTCATGTGTCCTTTTCTCAGTTCCCCATCGTCTTGTCCCATGGTAGATTCCTCAGGAGGGACATTGTTAAGCCTAGCATTTTCTGAATCCCTGCACACTTTTCTAAATGTCTTTTCTAAATGAAACTAGATGAACTGAATAACGTCCCCCAAAATGCAGTTTTTATTAACAGACCCTATTATTGATAGAAAAGCCAAGATATTTATCATGCAATAAATAGGAAAAGTTACTGAATATCCCATAAAAGAATAGCAGGCACTCAGGGTTTTCACAGAATAATTTTGAACTTTCAAAGATCAGATAATTTCAGTGTTACTTATTTTTTTCCTCCACAACATGGAAAATGGATCGATCACATTTTGGATTCTTCAAGAAGCAGATAAAGTTTTTTTTTTTTAATTCATTTATTTGAGAGAGAAAGAGAGAGACAGAGATAGAGAAAACACAAGCAAGGGGGAGCAGCAGAGGGAGAGGGAGAAGCAGGCTCCCCGCTGAGCAGGGACCCTGACATGGGGGCTTGATCCCAGAACCCCGGGATCATGACCTGTGTCAAAGGCCGATGCTTGACTGAGTCACCCAGGCGCCCCAAGAGGCAGATAAAATGATATGATTGTGAAAGTTTTATTGGAAAATAACATTTTGAAAGTAAAAGGGAAGAAAGCAAGATTGAGAAGGGAAGCCATTAGACCATGACCCAGAACTGACAAAAATCCTTGCCAGTGTACAGGGGAACTCAGAGAAAAATTATCTACTAGAGATGTCCCGTACTGGATGGAAATAGCTAGGTCCTTGTCAACCTACTTATTCAGTCTACTGTTCAGGGGTCCAAAATTGAGGAAGAACCTGAAGAGGTAGACAGCTGGAGTCTATTAACGCACTGCCAGGTAGGCAGTGAATCCTCTCTTGAAGAAAGATCTGAGGGGTGCCTGGGTGGCCCTGTCAGTTAAGCATCAGCCTTCGGCTCAGGTCATGATCCCAGTGTCCTGGGATCGAGCCCCACATCAGACTCCCTGCTCAGCCGGGAGTTTGCTTCTCCCTTTCCCTCTGCTTGCACTCTCTGTCTCTCTCTCTGTCTCAAAGGAATAAATAAAATCATAAAAACAAAGAAAGAAAGAAAGAAAGAAAGAAAGAAAGAAAGAAAGAAAGAAAGAAAAGAAAGCTCTGAATGGCACACCTCCCTGTATTCCAAAGGAAGAGAAAATCCATATTTTTTTTATTTTTTTTTTAAATTTATTTATTTGTCAGAGAGAGGGGGGAGAGAGAGAGAGCGAGCACAGGCAGACAGAGTGGCAGGCAGAGGCAGAGGGAGAAGCAGGCTCCCTGCTGAGCAAGGAGCCCGATGTGGGACTCGACCCCGGGATGCTGGGATCATGACTGAGCCGAAGGCAGCTGCTCAACCAACTGAGCCACCCAGGCGTCCCAATCCATATGTTTTTTATGAAGCAAACATAGTATTCATACCAAAATTTGATGAAGACAGCATAGTAAAGATTATAAATCAATCTCACTTATGAACATTGGTATAACAATTCTAAATAAAAATATTACACATTTGAGCAAATGGAATTCATTTCAGGAAAGCCCGAATGTTTCAATAGTAAAAAATTGATTTATTTAATTAGCCACATTTTTAGGAGTAAGAGGAACAATTATATAATCATCTCCATGGAAAAGGCCTTAGCAAATTCAACACCCATCCTTGATAATAAATAAAAAATTCAAAAGGATTTCTTGACATAATGAATGGCATAAACAAATAGGTAGATATATAGACTGATAGGTAGATAATTGACAATACCAAGTATAATTTGTGATAGTTGTGAAAATTGCTGTAACTGCTTAAGAAAAATATTTGACCCAAAATTGCATTCTTAGATATGTATTAGCGACACAGACAAAAATACGCATAGAAACGGTATTCTTAGCTATAAGTGGAAACTGGAAATCACACAAATGTTATCAACAAGAGAATATTAAATAAACTGTGCTATCTTCATAAATCAAAATATTATGCAGAATGGAATTTACAAAAAAGATTGCTTCTAATAATAACAAAGTATTTCAAAGAGCTAATGTTGTCCAAAGAAAGCTAGATGTAAAAAGTATATACTTTAGGATTCATTTATTTAAAGTGAACAGGTGTGTGTGAAAGTGACCTCTGGGGATAGCGTTTAGGTTTGTGATTACAAAATGTAACAACTGGGAGGTGACAAGAGGAAGGTTCCAGAGGTGCACACCCTCTCCTGGATTATAATCTGTGTTGTGTCACACAGGTGCACACATATTTGAAAAATACATCAAGCTTTATGTTAACAGTTGTGCATTTTAATGAAGGTATGTTATACCTCAATAAGTTCAAAGTGAATAATTATTGCAATTAAACACTAAAATAAAGGAAGAATCTATGGGTCCATAGGAATACTCAGTAATAAAAAGGAGAACAGGGCATAGTTTTAACGTATAGAGAAATACAAGCTAATAAAGGTAGACCTGATAATAGAGTGAGATAACCTCCAATTTTCAAACACTATGTAATCATTGGTGCAGGCATGTAATTAGTACTGAATAACAGGCAATTTTTTAAGTGTTTTTGTTTGATCACTATGTTTCTTAATGGAATAGGAGAAACCCCAGAACCTGGGTCTAAGACATGCATAAACCCTGACGTGTGCCTGCCTAGCTGGCTGGTCAGAGGCGCCACAGACTCCTGCATGAAGGACGCATAAGGCCAAACAGCCCCCAGGATCTAGTGGTCCCTGTCCAACTGGGCATCTAACAACTGATGGTAAAGACAACATATAATATATTACTGAATTTAGAACACATTTTAGAGTAAGAGGTAACTCTAAGATAATTAAAATTACATAACTTAAAAAATAGTTATTTATTGACCATTGTATTATTATTTTGTATATAAAACCGTTTCATTCAAGGGTGCCTAGATGGCTAAGTTGGTTAAGTGTCTGCCTTTGGCTCAGGTCATGGGTCCTGGGATCAAGACCCACATCAGGCTCCCTGCTCAGTGGGGAACCTTCTTCTCCCTCTCCCTCTGCCTACTGGTCCCCCCAACTCTCTCTCTGTCAAATAAATAATGAAATCTTAAAAAAAAGTTTCATTAAAAATTATTTTCTAAAATAAATTCCTTATAAAAGATATAATTAGTGACATCCGATGAGATCGGGCGCGTTCAGGGTGGTATGGCCGTAGACAGTGACATCCATATATTTAAAGAATTAAAAATTAAAAATGATTTTTTGACTATTAAGACTCATGAACAGAGTATTTATTTTTGGTATATTCTCACATATATATATATATTTTAAAGATTTTATTTATTTATTTGTCAGAGACAGAGGGAGAGAGAGCAAGCGAGCACAGGTAGACAGAGTGGCAGGCAGAGGCAGAGGGAGAAGCAGGCTCCCCGCTGAGCAAGGAGCCCGATGTGGGACTTGATCCCAGGACACTGGGATCATGACCTGAGCCGAAGGCAGCTGCTTAACCAACTGAGCCACCCAGGCGTCCCAAGTCTCACATATTTTAGCAGTTATTTTGCCATCTCTCTTTCTAATACTATGACACTGACATTCTCCTGAAATATAAGTGCTTTTTAATATGGCCATATTATACTCATTTTTTCATAAAAGTTTGGTGAAATATTCTTCAAAGTTGCATTTTATGGTTAATAAATTTAAAATTATTTTTAATTAAAGTAACTTTTT